>PVJC01029927.1:0-21538 GCA_004026665.1 Murina feae | reverse complement strand
GAGCCTCAGATGCAGCTGGGGGCAGGTCCCCAGTGGCCACACACACACACACACACACACACACACAAGGCACCTGGCAGACTGGGGCCATCATAGGACATCCACTGAGGGGTCCCAGACTGTGAGAGGGCACAGGCCTGGCTGAGGAACTCCCTCCACCCCGAGTGCACAAATTTTTGTGCACCGGGCCCCTAGTATATAATAAAAATCATGTTCATTAGGTATCTGGATGCTAAAGTTTTTGATGTTCCATGCCAGCAAATATAATTCATATTCACTTTAACAGATTAGTGAAGTGATATATGACAGCATGCCAGAGAGTGTGCTCCATCAAATATATTGGTAAGTTCAAATGAATTAATTGGAAGCACCCAGCACAGAGGACAAATGAATATTGAATGAAATTTCAACAGGAAGGTTATTGCTTGTTATGTTTAGAGTCAAGATATGACATAAGTCATTCACAATTGGAAGACTGAATGGAAAACTAGAAGCATATAAGGAAGAGATGACTGGGATAAAAACAAACAACCCCTCCCTAAAATAGTACCCCCTAACAAAAATAAAACTCTATTGGTTCTTCATAAGGTCAAAACCTAGCATCTGTATAAACTTACATAATGATGACTTATTATTACAACTGTAAAAACTCCGTGGATCTTGACCGTCCTTTACCAGTCTTTACTCTGGGCAATGTGGCTTTCTTCTAATCTTTTTGCTATTATTTGACTGCTAGGAACAAGCAGAGCAGTTCTTTAGAAGTGGCCACACAAACAACTGGGCTGTTTTGGTAAGTTCTATGAAGGTATACCATGCTGTTCACTTAGATATGTGTCTGAGACATTTTGTGTGAATCAAAATTTTGAAAATAAAATTTATTGTATCATATTACACATTGGTTCAGATATACATTATACTATTTCTGCTCAAGTTAGGGAACCTGTAGTCCTTTGCTACTGATGGGTAGTGCTTTTGTTTCTAGCTTTTTGATTTTCATTTTTTGCTAATACAGGCAGTGTTTTAGTGAAAATCTTTCAATACACATTTTTGCATACTGATAGGAGCTAAATCAAAGATAAGTACATTTTCAAACTTGATGTGTATTGCGTATTAAAGATTTATTTTAGTTTATATTTATTTAATTTAGTCAGTAGAATATGAGTATTCATTTCTCTGCACTTTTGCCAATACTATGAATTGCCAGATTTTTGGATACCTATCACTTTGATTTGTGTTTTTTAAATTATGATACAAGTTGAGCATCTTTGAGAGTTTTATTGTCCATTTTTAATACTCTTGTTATGAAATGCTTGCTCTCATCCTTTGCCTATTTTTCGAAATCAGGTTTTTGTGTTATGATTGTTTTAAGTTTTTCATTTCAGTTAGGATTTTATGCAATTTTTCGCATATGCAGTTTTACTGTTTTATGTAGTAAAAATTTTTAGTTTTTTTCTTATGGATTCTAAGTTGAACATTTATTTTAATTAAAAAACTTGTAGTTCCCTTCTCTTTGCAGGGCCAGAACATTTATGCTAGTCTCAAAACTGTCGTACTTACACTATTAGCAGAGTCATATGGTAGGAGGTAGGAGGGTGCTTGATGGGTAGATATATTACTACCTGACCCCAATCTCTGTTACCTCTTTTGGAATGGATTCTCAAGAGGGCTGACTTTTGAGCTATGGCATTAGATTTTTCTAGTTCTTTTGATATCATTTTTAGGAATCTTTTAAAAATGCCATTTTGTGTCACTATCTTAACTAATAAAAGCATAATATTAAAATTAACCGTTTCTTCCGGACGGCCTAAGCCATGCCCACCAGCCAATCAGAGTGACCGTATGCAAATTAGCCTAGCCAAGATGGCGGAGGCCGCAGCCCCGGTGTGCGGCTTCTCTGGAGCTGCTGCCTCCGCCATCTTGGGAGCTTCTGTCCTGGGAAGGCATATGGCGCCTTGGGTTGCCCATGCCTTCCCAGGCGGAAGCCTCCAGAGCCCGGGACCAGCCGGCTGGACCCCGCGGCCCCCTCCTGGGAGGCCGATGGGGTGGCCAGCGCCACCCGATGGGTCTCCCAGGCAGAGAAGGCTTGCGGGGGGCAGGGAACGAGCTGGCGGGACCCCGCGGCCCCCTCCTGGGAGGGTGCCACCCCATCGCTTCCCAGGCGGAGAAGCCTTGCAGGGGGGGCGGGGAACCAGCCGGTGGGACCCCTGGGGTGGCCAGTGCCATCCAATCGGCCTCCCAGGCGGAGAAGCCTTGCGGGGGGGCGGGGAACCCCCGCGGCCCCCTCCTGGGAGGCCCATGGGGTGGCCAGCGCCACCCGATCAGCCTCCCAGGTGGAGATGCCTGGGGGGCGGGGGGACGG
Organism: Murina feae; assembly: GCA_004026665.1. Classification (NCBI taxonomy): domain Eukaryota; kingdom Metazoa; phylum Chordata; class Mammalia; order Chiroptera; family Vespertilionidae; genus Murina; species Murina feae. Next base: position 19,179 of record PVJC01029927.1, on the reverse strand, counting down.
GACCGGCCGGGGGACCCCAAGGCCCCCTCCTGGGAAGCCTATGGGGTGGCCAGCGCCACCCCAACACTTCCCAGGCAGATGGCCTGGAGGGTCAGTGGGAGCTATGGCCAGCCTGAAAACTGCCCTTAGCCCCTCACCCAGGCTTGCCACACCTCCTGGGGTGAGGATTTCCACTGGGGAGCTTGACCAGCCTGCAAACAGACATTGGCCCCTCACCCAGGCTGGCCAGGCTCACCAGCAGGTGGACATCTCCAGAGGGGTCCCAAACTGTGAGAGGGTACAGGCCGGGCTGAGGAAACACCCCCCCACCACCACCCCAGTGCACAAATTTTTGTGCACCGGGCCCCTAGTAGAAAATAATTGCAAAGCATTCTACAAGTAAAACTAGTTAGCATTATTTCTAGTTTTCTGTTCAGTTAAACAGCTTTATAACAAACACATTCTCTTACGCACATATAAAACTGTTCTGTATGTTACGTTTCAGTGTCTATTTTATAATTTTCCCAACTAAAATTAGGAAGAAATCTAGAGTAAAAGGAATATTATATAACCCAATTCTATGAAGAGATTATGCACACTGTCTGATTTTAAAGAATTGAATCTTTTAGAAACAGGAACTTTTTAGAGTCACAGAAATTGAGGGTAACTAAGTTAATTCACTATTTGATTGAATTCCCCAAAGATTTTTTTTTTCTTAAGCTGAGTGGCCTTTTTATTTAGTGCTAGTTATAAAAGACCTTTCTCTAGAGAGATTGGTTTTATTGACTATTCTTTATGTGCTTTGCTGTTTCTAAGCCTGAATTATAATATACTCTTTCTTTAGGCATCTCTGTATCCTACCAAAAGAGAAATAATTCTGTACCTTTGTGGATTACTTTGATTCATAAAAGTAACATATGGTTTTAATACTTTAGGTGTGTACGTCCAGATTCTGGTTTAATTATCGACATGTTGCAAATACACTTTCTGTTTATAGAAGTGTGAAGAGGCTAGGCATTCCTGACAGGTAAGAATTCATAATAAAGAGTAATTCTGAACTTCAGTGAAAATCACTGTTAGATGGTTGTTATATTTGCATTTTTGTATTGTTTCTAAAAAAGATATTTGAAGGACACTTGAAGTTTTTTTTTTTATTGTTGTTAGAACATACTGCCATGTATGTTCTTACTTAAGACCATAATGGAAAATTATATAAATCATCAATCAATACTAAGGCAAAAATTTTGATAAAGTAAAATTATTTAGTGTCATTTATTTAATCGTTAAATGCCTCAATGTGGGGTTTTGATTGCAGACAACAGAAGACAATTCTGACTGGTTGGAGTAGAAAAAGAATTTATGGAAAGCATATTGATTAGTATGCTTCCCAAATTGATGGGAAGGCTGTAGCTATAAATAGTCAGAAACAAGGAAGACTAGGTAGCAGAAAAGACATTTCTAAAAACGATGACATAAAACCAAGTGACAACAATGCAGCCGTGAATTACTGAAGTCTAGACTTAGGTACTGCATAGTTACTACCATTGCCTTTGGAAACTTAATGTTGACACTGCTGCCTGCTCCCAAAATCCAACCTTCGCTGTCCCAGCTTCTTAGTCTCTAGCTCTTAATTTAGAGCCCTTGGAAGGATGTGAAATTTTCAGAGCAGAGATGAATTGTCCTTGTTAATGCTCCATGGGGGGTTGGTGGAGCAAGAAAAGCTATATGGCATTGTTAGCAGTTCCTTATCCCCTTTTTGCTTCTATGGTATCCTGTGTATACTTTGATTATAATATGATTATACTAATCTAGTACGTTTTCCTTACCTTATATTAGAAGCTTGGTGCATGAATTCATGCACCAGTGAGGTTCCTCGGCCTGGCCTGTGGGATTGGGCTAAAACTGGCTCTCTGACATCCCCCAAGGGGTCCCAGATTGCAAGAGGGCACAGGCCAGGCTGAGGGACCCCACCAGTGCACTATCAGGGCCGGGGAGGGACATGGGAGGTTGGCCAGCCAGGGAGGGACTGCGGGAGGGCTCCAGGGCATGTCCTCCTGTCTTGCTCAGTCCTGAACGGCTGGACCCCAGCAGCAAGCCAAACTCCTGGTCTGAGAGCCTGCCCCCTGGTGGTCAGTGCACATCATAGTGACTGGTCGACCAGTCAACTGTCTGCCCCCTGGTGGTCAGTGCACGTCATAGCAAGCAGTTGAGTGGCCTTAGCATCTCATTAGCATATTATGTGTTGATTGGTTGAATGGATGACCAGCCAACAGGACACTTAGCATATTAAGCTTTTATTTTATAGGATTATATAAAGCCTAATATGCAAATTGACCGAACGGCAGAATGACTGGTGGAACAGTAAGTCGCTATGATGTGCGCTGACCATCATGGGGCAGATGCTTAATGCAGGAGGAAGGTGACTGGCGGTGGTGGGGGGCAGGGCCAGCAAGCGGGTGGCACCAGGCCAGCCAAGGTGGATGCCAGTGAGGGCTCCCCCGATCACCCCACCAGTCACACCATAGATTGGCCCTGATTGCCGGTGAGGCCCAGGAACCCTACCCATGCACGAATTTCGTGCTCCGGGCCTGTAGTTAGATTGTGAGGTCCTTGAAGTAGCAAGGATTATATATTTTTATATTTTTATTTTTTTCTAATCTTTATTGTTCATATTATTACAGTTGTTTCTCTTTTTTCCCCCCATAGCTCCCCTTCTGCCAGTTCCCACCCCACCCAATGCCCTTACCCCCCTCCCCCACTGTCCTCCTCCATAGGTGTACGATTTTTGTCCAGTCTCTTCCCACACCCCCAACACCCCTTTCCCCCTGAGAATTGTCAGTCCACTCTCTTTCTATGCCCCTGATCCTATTCTATTCACCAGTTTATTCTGTTCATCAGATTTTTTAATTCACTTAATTTTTAGGTTCATTTGTTGATAGATATGTATTAGTTGTTCATAATTTTCATCTTTTTCTTCTTCTCCTCTTCTCAAAGGATACCTTTCAGCATTTCATATAATACTGGTTGGGTGGTGATGAACTCTTTTAGCTTTTTCTTGTCTGTGAAGCTCTTTATCTGACCTTCAATTCTAAATGATAGCTTTGCTGGGTAAAGTAATCTTGGTTGTAGGATCTTGCTATTCATCACTGTGAATATTTCTTGCCACTCCCTTCTGGCCTGCAAAGTTTCTGTTGAGAAATCGGCTGACAGATGTATGGGTGCCCCCTTGTAGGTAACTGACTGCTTTTTTCTTGCTGCTTTTAAGATTCTCTCTTTGTCTTTTGCCCTTGGCATATTAATTATGATCTGTCTTGGTGTGGTCCTCTTTGGATTCCTTTTGTTTGGGGTTATCTGCGCTTCCTGGACTTTTAAGTCCATTTCTTTCACCATGTAGGGGAGGTTTTCTATCATTATTTCTTCAAATAGGTTTTCAATATCTTGCTCTCTCTCTTCTTCCGGCACCCCTATAATTCTGATGTTGGTATGCTTGCAGTTGTCCCAGAGACTCCTTACACTGTCTTCATATTTTTGGATTCTTTTTTTTTTTCTTTTCCAGCTGGGTGTTTTTTGCTTGTTCGTATTTCATATCTTTGACTTGATTCTTGGGATCCTCTAGTCTGCTGTTGGATCTCTGTATATTATTCTTTATTTCAGACAGTGTATGCTTAATTTCTAGCTGGCCCTTTTAATATTTATCAGCGGTCTCTAGAAATTTATTGAAAAACCTTATAACCGTGGTTTTGAACTCTATATCCAGTTGTTTGCTTTCCTCCATTTCTATCATTTGTGATCTGTTTCTTTGTCTCCACATTTTGGCTGCTTCCCTGTGTTGATAGAGTGGCTTTCTGTGCTAGGTGTCCTATAGGGCCCAGTGGCTCAGCCTCCCCAATTACCTGAGGTGGATACTCTTTTTGGCTTTGTGCACAGCCTTGTTGTAGCTACCATTGTTGTTGGTATCACTGAGAGGAATTGACTTCCAGGCCACTTGGCTGTGAGAATCAGCTGTGTCTATGGTGGGGGAACTTCTGTGCTGGAGACGCCCTTATGGGGCAAGAGTTTTTTCAGTGGGGCTTTGGTGCTCACTGAGTCTGTCCCCTGAGTGTGTCCCTTATGGATCTGAGGAGTTGTAGTCTGGGTGTTCCTGCTATGACCACTGGGTACAGTGGCTCTTGGAACTCTAAGGAGGTGCTATTTTAGCTTCTGCCGGAGGCTTCTCAGCCTTTTATATGCAAAAGCCTCTGCGTGCAGCTTGGGTGGGATGGGGTCTCGGGGAATCTACAGGGCAGAGCAAACAGCTATGGCTGATTCTCAGCCCAGCCCTCAGAGGCCCCAGGTCTCAGTGTCCCTTAGCACCGCCGAGAGAAAGCCGCTCTGGAGATCCTCCTGGTGCCAGACAGTGCCAGACGGTGCCAGATAGTCCAGCTCCTCCCCGTATGAGTCTGGGTCCCCAGAAACTCACCTGAAACTGGAGTTCAGAGCCATTGGGAGCTTGTGCCTCCCTCTGGTATGAAACCTCAGCTGCCAGCCCTTTCCGCGAGCCCCTTTCGCACGCGCCTCCATGCCTCTGCATTTTACTTCCGCACCTCCTCTGAGTCTCAGTCTCTTTCTAGTTGTAGAATTTCCACTTAGCCTTCCTGGGGTCTGGGTGGTGTCCGTTTTTTCTTTTCGTTGTGGTTTTGAAATGGTTGTGCGAGGCAGCAATTCTGGTGTTTCCCTATGCTGCCATCTTGGTTTCTCCTCTCTATTTCCAGCAAGGATTATATTTTATTTCATTTTGTACTTCCAGCATCTAGCATAGGACCTGTCACATAATATGCTCTGTAAGTATTGGATAAATAAACACTGGACTGTGAAATATTTTATCAGTTAGGCAAAGCAAGCACAAGTTTACACTTTAAAAGTAAAAACACCTTTATCAAAGAAATTGTGTTAGTCTAGTTTTTAGCAAGTGTTAATCTGATATAAAAGGCATTTTAATAAATAGGTTGCCATAATTTTATAATACTATTTCAAAATACTGACTCAGGAAAAAGGATTACGGTGGTTATGAGGGAAAATAAAAACACATGCTCATCAGATCTTCACAATTGCCCTCCAGCCTGTTATTGTTTTATGCCTGTTTTATAGAGGGCAGGTGTCTTGCACTTTATGACATGCTTTCTCCAAGATTTTTGTTATTTGCTTGGTTTGAGCTTCCTGAAACATTTTACTATTTTAAGGAAAATTTTGGATCTCAAATAATTGTTTTGGAATAAATTCCTATTTCATTACCTTTAATATGTTTAGTGTGCTTAAGATGAGGAAGTGATAAGGCATTATTAAGCTGGGATTAGTTTTAAAGTTAGTATGTGAAGCAAAAATTGAGCCAAAATTATTATTATGATTTTAAATATATTTTATTGATTTTCCACAGAGAGGGAGGGAGAGGGATAGAGAGTCAGATACATCGATGAGAGAGAAACATCAATCGGCTGCCTCCTGCACACTCCCTATTAGGGGTGTGCCCACAACCAAGGCCCATGCCCCTGACCATAATCGAACCTGGGACCCTTGAGTCCGCAGGCTGACATTCCATCCACTGAGCCAAAAAAGTCAGGGCGAGCCAAAATTAATTTTGAAAGTTTCTTTCATTGGGCGTTGTTTCTTTGTCTCCTCATTTTGGCTGTTTGGGTTAGTGACTATGTATTAGGTAGATCCTCTACATTTCTCAATCTCTACTGTAGGACAGTCTTAAAGGCTGTTTGTGACTAATTAGATTAGGCAAAGACCACCTCTGCCTACAGACTGATAGGATTCTGACTTGAATTGCCCCCCAGGCAATCGTCCTCTGGTCTGGCAGGTTTTTTTCAACAGGTTGGGGCAGTTGCTTCTGCCTGGAGTCTAATTGTTATTTTTAATCTCTAATTGTTATTTTTAATCTCTAAGTGGCCTCAGAGCAAAATGTTTTCCAATAGGGTGTGTCAACTGTCTTCCCCCCAGGCAAGGCAAATGTAGATGTGGGAAAGATGTCCTCAGCTGCTGTGAGGGAATCACTCAGCCCAGGAAACTTTCGGTGTCTGCCTTCTGAGCTCTGTCCCCTAGTCCCCAGTCCTGGCTTCTGCTCTCACACCTCCAGTCCACTTCACCCTCTCTTTGCCAGAGCACAAGGTGAGTGGCTCCATAGGGAATTTTGTGCATTGGCCCTTTAAGAAGGTGCCTGAATTTTCAGCTGCTTTTCGCAGCCAGATGTTATGTGGGTACCCTCCTCAGTTTTGGTGGTCTTTGCCGGCGGCCCAGCTTGGGAATTAGATCCCAGAGTTCTCAGTGGCAACCCTCCACAGCTGAGACCTCTCTCTGGGTCTTCAGTTGCTGTCTGTGAGCACCCAGCCAGCCCTTTCACGCCTCTGCCCCTCCCACCAGTCTCTGTGCAGTCTCCACTTTCAGTCTTCGGGTATCAGGGTTCTCTCCTGTGAGTTTTCTGTTGATTATTCAGGAATTTTTTCTGTATTTTAGTTGTAATTCCAGTTTGTTCCTGGGAGCATGTTCCTGCAGTATCCACTTACTCTGCCACCATTTTTAATCCCCTCCAAAGTTTCTTAAATAGCACATAAAGTACAGTATAATACTGTCTTTCATCAGATGTAACACAGCCAGTTTTTTCTTCTTTGGTGGAGTCCTTGATGAAATGGTTTACTTAGGCCTAGGGGACATGTTATATGAAAAATATACATATCTTTAATACTAGACTTGTGATGCTCAAGCTGTGAGAAACACATAGGAATTGAGATTGAGGGAATATAGAATCATAGTTCCCATTTCATGATTACTCTGGGGAATAAATTTTGAGTATTAGGGGAGTATCTCAATCTGTCTGTCTTTTTTTTTTTTTTTAAAGATTTACCTTTACTACAAGATGAGTGGATGTATTTATAATGATCCCTATCTGATAAACTATTAAATCCAGTAGCTTCTTGGACTATTTTTTCTTACTCTATATTTTAATCATTATGTAAGATTAATATTTCTAATTTAAACCTCTCATTCTTTATATCCCCTTATTCATCAACTCTAGTGTATGCAAAATAGAGTTCAAATCCCTTACGGTGGCACACATGGTTTTTGCAGTCTGGTTCCACATATAATATTCCATTCATTTAATTTCTGATTATTTAATTTCAATCCAGTAAATTTCTTCATATAAGTCCATGAATTGGCCTCTGTCATTGCCTTATATTGGTCCTTCCACCAGTCTTTCTGTTATCTCTACTTTCTAGTTTTTCTATGCCCAAATTCAATCCAGGCATTTTCTAAAACTTCCTTGGTCCTTCTTGCATAAATAATATTTTATTTATACTTGTACCAAGGCATCTTTTTGTATATATTGATCTTACTTCTTCCAGGCCGGTTCTGAATACTATGTTTGTATTTCTCACAGTGCATTCTTTGGTATATAGTGCACAGTTACATGAATGAAAGAATGAATGAAAAGTATGCTTAAGACCACTAGCTAGCCCTAACTGGTTTGGCTCAGTGGGTAGAGCATCAGCCTGCGGACTGAAGGGTTCCGGGTTCATTTCTGGTCAAGGGCATGTACCTTGGTTGCAGGCACATCCCCAGTGTGTGTGTGTGGGGGGGGGGGGGAAGGTGTGCAGGAGACAGCTGATCAATGTTTCTCATCGATGTTTCTCACTCTCTATCCCTCTCCCTTCCTCTCTGTAAAAAATCAATAAAGTATATTTAAAAAAAACTACCTATTATTTATAGGTGTGTAGTAGTATGTTTTCAGTGTAGATTGTGTTGGTCTTAATTTCAGCAGTTATTTTATACCCACTCAGTGAAGACTTAAATAACTGCTGTGACGCTAACTTGATATGCAAGTGAAAAAGACACTATGAAGTCCAGATAGATCTCACGATAACTGGTGTTCAAAGAATGTTTATTGGCTAAGGCATAGTTAAATGGAAGTGCTGATACTCCTGAAAAGTAAACAGTCTGGAAGTTATGAATTGCATTTTTACAACATGTTTTTTGTGAACAGAGTTCTCATATCATCAAATTATATCGTAGTGTGGATGTCAAAATATAGAAAAATATGAACTGTAAAGCCAGGCCCGATGTTATCTCTTTCTCCGTTTAAATATAACAGTAGTCATTTAGTGTTAGCAAAATAACTTCATCCTTCAGTGGAATTAATGTTTTTAGAGTAGTATTAGTTTGGTAGTTTTATTAGTTTAATTTATAATTTTATATTTATTTATAGTTTTATAAGAACTATAAACCTAAGGAGTTAACTTTCATGTATATATGTAAGTATTATTATACAAACAATTTAGCACTTGGGCCAAGTGAGAATTTTTTTCCTCTTGGAAAACAGTTCTGAATTGAACATTTCTTAAGTTTTAGAAACAGTGAACAGAGTGTGTGGTTGGACTTCTAAACCTTTGAAATTCAGTCTGCTTCCTGTCCAGTTTTCAGTTTACTCTCCATAAACATAATGATTTTTAAATGGTCTATTGATTATGTTAACATAGGGTTATTGTGCTTATACTGAGGCTCAAAAGCATCTGTAGGGAAACCTGAAACTAATATAATGATATATGTCACCTGTAATTGAAAAATATATTTAAAAATTTTAGGAAAAATATTGATTGAATTTATAATTTGAAGCTGAAATTATTACTTCTTTATGATACTAACATTGAGTAGGTATTGAATCTTAAACCAAAAACATGGCCTAAGAGAATACTTTTTATTTTCATACTGAGATTGGGAGGTCAGTTCAGTATTGTTCAATAGTGGCTTTTAACAAAAATATCTGATTAATAACCACTTAATATAAGCTAATCATCTTACATTATTAAAAATATAAGATATATTTTCCACTTTAAGAGGAATAACTTTCATCATTTTGTGAATATGAATCAGCAACAGCTGAAGATCTGATCTTTGAATGTGGTGGAGTTGGAACCCTTTCAAAATATAAATCTAGCCAATTTTCAAGAAAAACCAAAATGATTCAGTTTTGAACTTTAATGTATTTGGCACATATGCAGAAGAACATTTTCTTCTTGTTATCTACTGCCAAACTAGTTGCATATGCCAAATTAATCTTTCCCTTATGTTTGGGAAGCTCAAGTACAAGGTAGAATTAATAATTGCCTGATTCACGTCCAGCAGTTTTAATGGTAAGATAAAGATAAGTATATAAGAGAAATTTTGTAATATTCTCTTTAAGAAAGTATATGCAAAAATGAAAATATTTCATTCACTCAATGAATATTAATTAAGTACCTATTATATACCAGGCTATGTTACTAATGGTTACAGTGGTGAACCTGGTTAGATAAAGTCCTGCCCTCAGAGAGTTTGTAATCTAATGGGGGTGGACAGAAAGGTCAGTGAACATGGTGGATGGTAGCAGCCAAACAAAGCTAAAGAGATAGAGACCACATTAATTGAGCTTTTTAGACCATGTGAGGAGTTTTGATTTTCCTATAATTATAGTGGCGAGTCCTTTGAGGGTTTTAAGTAAGAAAGTTTAATGTTTTGACTTAATTAAGGAAGATCACCCTGGTGGCTATAAGGAGAATGAACTATAAAAAGGTGAGAATGGAAGCAGGAAGCCAGGGGGGAGCTATTCTAGTGCAGTCCAATCAAGAGATGATGGTGGCTGGTCCTGGGTAGATGGAGCCAGTGAAGAGTGTTTGGGTTGGAGATGCATTCCTGTGTTACACTGATTGCACTTGCTTCTAGATTGTGTGTTTCTATACTTAAGCATTTGTGTTTCTGACAGTCACATTCTTTGAAATATCATAGTTGAACATGAACTGTGTAAGTCATGAGAATGTCACATATTACTAACTTGTTTTTAAATGTTTGGGGAGGACAGGGTAGTTCCTACAGCTTCCTCTTGCTATATGGCATAAAGTACACTATGTTGGGAAAAAATTTAAATTAGTAACTTCAAGTTCAGATAAATTCATGCCAGATTGCTCTAATTCAGGGGTCCTCAAACTACAGCCTGCAGGCCACATGCAGCCCGCTGAGGACATTTATCCGGTCCGCCGGGTGTTTTCGCCGTCTTGTTTTTTTACTTCAAAATAAGATATGTGCAGTGTGCATAGGAATTTGTTCATAGTTTGTTTGTTTTTTTAAACTATAGTCCTGTCCTCCAACGGTCTGAAGGCCAGTGGACTGGCCTCCTGTTTAAAGAGTTGGAGGACCCCTGCAATTTCTCTACTTTAAAACTTATTCTATATAAGGATATGAAAAATAATTCTTTAAAATATGTAATCAGTAATGATTTCAAGTTATTTTTAATGAAAGAAAGAATGAAAACAATGCCATATGACATAAAGAAAATGCATCTGTTTTTAACTTTTTGGTTTTATTTAAATAATATATTTTCTGGAATTTTTTTTCTAGCCACATTGTTCTGATGCTTGCAGATGATATGGCCTGCAACCCTAGGAATCCCAAGCCAGCTACAGTATTTAGTCACAAGAATATGGAACTAAATGTATATGGAGATGATGTGGAAGTAGATTATAGAAGTTATGAGGTAAATTTTTAATTTAGCGACATTTTTGAAATGTAGTTATGGTTACTCTTAAGCTCTAAAATAGTGGTAGAATAAAATAGTATTATTCTTTGTCTTCAAACTTTTTACATAGTAGTTATTTAAGCCTTGATATAATTCTGTCTCTGGAGTTCATATTAAGGAAACAATAATATAAGTAAAACTACAACATGAATATTTTAAATATGTATTTAGGATAAAATAATTTTAAAAAATATATATTTTATTGATTTGTTTGCAGAGAGGAAGGGAGAGGGATAGAGAGTTAGAAACATCGATGAGAGAGAAACATCGATCAGCTGCCTCTTGCACACCTCTTACTGGGGATGTGCCCACAACCTAGGTACATGCCCTTGACCGGCATTGAACCCAGGACCTTTCAGTCCGCAGGCTGATGCTCTGTCCACTGAGCAAAATGGTCAGGGCAGAATAAAATAATTTTATCTTTGTTTTTATGAGAGTATTTTAGTGAGGTTTCATATATTAACTTTCCTTTACAGTAAATATTTATTTTTCATATTTGATAAAATATTTTAAGTTATAAATATATTAATTGTGGAAAAATTAAAATGACTAACAAAAAGCTCACCCATATTTCCACTACTTAGAGGTAACCACTTTTAATATGCTTCTAGTGTTTTTATGCATACATGATTAAAAATAAAAATGTGAACTTTAATAGTGACACTATACTATATTTTCTCCCCTGAAGTATCATTTTAAGTTGGATAGATTGTAGCCTAGCTGGCGTGACTCAGTGGTTGAGCATTGACCTATGAACCAGGAGGTCACGGTTCTATTCCCCGTCAGGGCACATGCCCAGGTTGTGGGCTTGATTCCCAGGGTGGGGCCTGCCAGAGGCAGCCAATCAATGATTCTCTCTCATCATTGATGTTTCTCTTTCTCCCTCTCTCTTTCTCTCTGAAATTAATAATAAAAAAAGATTGTGAATATGTTTAAAATTTGAAGTGTTCTTTGATGAAGTCTTCCTCGATAATCCTTCTTTTACTAAGTCTACCACAAGTAAGATACAATGTGCTGTGTCCCCGGAATTGTTTTCAAGCACTTTTAAAAGCATATCTATGTCCTTCCAGGCTGTAAACCCCTTGAGAACATGGCTTATATATTACCTATCTTATATCTAGCAAGTATCTTTAGCCCTTTGAAGACTTTAAAGAATATTTGTTGAATGTTTAAATGTTGGATTTTCTGTTTGTTTATTTAGTCATTATAAAATGTAGACCAGAATTGTTCCTTCCTTTTTAGCCAATCAGACATCCTATTAAAACACTTAAAATGTGGCTGTCTTCTGGGATAAATTTAAACCGAAGAGCTCACACACACACACATACACACACACACACACACACACTCTGATCTAGAGAAAAGCCAAACAAAAAAGCTAGAAAGATTTTCTGCTTTTTAAATTTAGATCTGTATAATATAACTTTAAATTAGCATTACATTCTCCATGACTTTAAATATGCTTTCAAAGAATCTCAGAGGTGCAGAAATTCCAGGTTAGGGAATCTGGTTTAAAGTGGCATGAATTTTTTACATGTTAAAGATATTCTTTGTGAAATTTAACAAAATGCACTAAAAAAATCAAAGATACATAACTTGGGGATTATTCATGGACTGATCTATATGGTTTTATTTTTATGATTTATGGACCTGTCTTTCATGGTTGAATTAGAACTGATGAAGTGGTTGCCCAGATTAACTGCAATAGTTATATAGCTGAACTTATTCACAAGTTTCTATATATTTTTTTTATCTTCCTAAAGAATTGCATGTGAAGCCAGATTTATAAAATTCTTGGTAATACTTTGCATAGCTTTAAGTTTTAAATTTAGAATTAACTCCCTCCCTCCAAGTAGTTCTTGTTATTATTTTTTTTAAATGAAGGCAGTTATCTTGAGGTGCATATTTAAATGAATATATTTTTAGGTTATATCTCTTTGTGTTTATTTTCAGTTTATATTGAGTAATACATAGAGAAAGGAGAATGTTTTTTTAAGTAAAAAAAAAAATTATCAGGTTTCCCTATGTTCTATTTTATCTGATTTCTCTCTCTCTCTCTCTCTCTCTCTCTCTCTCTCTCTCTCTCTCTCTCTCTCTTTCTCTCTCTCTCTCTTTTCAGGTAACTGTGGAGAATTTTTTACGGGTATTAACTGGGAGGATTCCACCTAGTACTCCTCGGTCAAAACGTCTTCTTTCTGATGATAGGAGCAATATTCTTATTTATATGACAGGTAATTTCAGAATTTAGATATTTAATAATAGAATATATTGCTACTCTTTTCAATAAGAAATTTGCATGGAAAGAAATTTAAACAACTTAAATGATTTTTTGGTTAAAATCGTTGATTTGTTATACAATTCCCTCTGTTATATAGTTCTCATAATATATAACAACTTGAAATGATATTTAAGAACAGTGTAACGTTTTGTGCTGTCCCTTAGTTTCTTATTTCTGTTCTTTTTACTATTACCCTGGTAAAGCTTCCTATGTTTTACTTAATATCCTGCTTTAGCCTCCTTGCCTTCAGTTTTGTCTCCTATTAATTGTCCTACTGAAGTATTTAATAGAAATTGCAAATCTGTCCCTCCTCTTTGTAAATCTCTGGTTTCCAATGAGAGAGTCTCAAACATTAGTATGTATAAGGATTACCTAAATGCAGATACTTAGGCCTTTTCCTAAAACCCTGATTCAGTTTTGCTCCAGAGTGTGGTTCATGAAATTGCATTTTAAATATAGTTCCCCAATAATGAGCTGCTGTAGTCTTTTGTCTGTATGTTGAGTGCTGTTGTAAAGTCCTCCATAATATAGTTATATTATTTGTGGAGTTATACTATATGTAATATATAATTAATATAATTTAGTTAATATTATTACTTATTTAATTTTAGTTCTTATACTTTTTCTAATTCCCTTCCTAGCATTGGACTATTTCTGTCCTCATATTGTTTGCTTATGCTTATTGTCTTTGCTTATTGCTGTCTTCTCAGTTCACTTTACCTGATTATTCCTTATCGTTTTAGTCTCAGTGATTTTCCTTTCTAAGTCTAGGGAGACCTATATTTTCATTTGCTTGCAGCAGTTTTAGTTTACACCTGTTGTCCCAGTGTAATTAATAGTGCCTCCTTTCTTCATCTGAAGTGTCCTGGGATGTCCTGGTATTGCCCTAAGACACTTCTCATCTCCATGGCTGGCATAGGCTCTTTTCTTTGCACTCCCATATTAATCTGCAGTTTCTGTTTTAGCATTTAAGTTATTATTACTTTTCTATCTGGATATTTATTGACTTTATTACATTTTGAACTCCAAGGTGTCAATGATGATGTGTTTTTCATCATTTTATTGCCAGTGCCCTGTCCAATAGTAGTATTCAGTAAGTATGAATGTTGATCAGTTGTCATTAGAACATTTTTTTCAGGAACATTCCATTAAGCTGATGATAAAACAGGTGCAGAGTGATTCTTAGATGTCACAAGGCTGTTACTGACCCCTACTTAGTGGTTTGCTTTTATTTATCTATTATTCTGCATTTATTTACAGCTTTTAAAATGCAATCAATTTATAAACCTTATAAAATGAACTCAGCAGAGTTAATGAAGTCAGGAAAATTTTAATTTTAGTTTATTTAAGTTACAATAAATTTTAAAGCCTTTTTTGGCAAATGGGATGAAGTGTAGTCTGTAGCTTAGCTTTCTTTGATGTACCAAACTAGAGGTTTTACAACAATTTTTTTTCTGAGTTGATTGATATAGAAGAAATTCCAGTAATCTAAAATGTGATTTTGTAAATGATCCATGAAAGGGCTCCCTGTTTTGGAAGTCAAGTTTTAGTGGAACATAGTTGCATCCATTTGTTTTATATGCTGTCTATGACTGCTTTTACACTACAATAACAGAGACCTGAAGTTGCAACAGAGACCTTATCACCCACAAGCCTGTAACATTTACTACCCGGCCCCTAACAGAAGGAGTCTGCTAATCCATGGAAGAAGATAGGAGGGTTGCTAATTATAATATGGCAATAAAATGATAATAGCTAGTATTAACTGAGGCTTACTAAAACTATGGTAGTATTCTAAACCACTGTGTGTAGTTCATTTCATCCTCATAGCAACCGAAGGTGCTGATATTTAGAACTGATATAGGGTTGTGTGGGTTGTGCACTGCACTTAAGTGTTTGGGTAGGGAGGTGAGTAGCAGCTAAAATTCAGTATATGTTTATACTTACTAAGCTGCGTGCCCTGCCATAGAGTTGTCTAATGGGAAGGAGAAGTATCACAAAAGCATACCCACTAACCACTTCTGAGCTCACAGGACTACATATATTCAGAGAGGCAGTAAAATAGAAAACTTTTTCTGTTTTGCTGCCCAGTGGGAGGTGCCTTTATAAAATCTGTAGCTATGTAGGCATGCTAATGAAGGTCTTGCTGACACATTTCTCACTTTACAGCTGAAGAAACTGAGGCATAAAAAGATTAAGTAATTTGTTTAAGATAACAGTCATTAAGTAGAGAAGCTATTGTTAGAATCCAGACAGATTGAATCTTTAATTCATTCTAAATGTCAGAATCTTTTGGTCAGCTCTCCAGGGATGGTATTTGATACTTGTAAAAACATCACTTTTTAAGTGATAACTACACTTTATAGTAGTAAAGCATTCTAAGTATACACTGAGTAGTGCTAGCATACCATGAGATTTGCTAGTGTCTTCTACTTCTTTCTTACCACATGTGTTTGCTCAGCGTATGATAAATTTTCATCTATGGCAATTTATTTCTGACCTAATAATGGAGCCAATGAGAAAATATAAATGTGCTTTTCTATAATTGAATGATAGAAAAACTCTTAGAGATATTATATCTACTATTAGGGGCCCGGTGCACAAAAATTTGTGCACTCCGGGGGGGGGGGTGTCCCTTAGCCCGGCCTGTGCCCTCTTACAGACTGGGACCCCTCGGGATGTCCACCTGCTGGTGTGCCTGGCCAGCCTAGGTGAGGGGCTGATGGCTGTTTGCAGGCTGGCCAAGCCCCCCCCCAGTGGGAACCCTCACCCCATGAGGGTGTGGCCAGCCTGGGTTAGGGGCTGAGGGCTGTTTTCAGGCTGCCCACAGCTCCCATTGACTCAAGGTCCCAGCAAGGCTGGCTGGAATCAGGTTTCTGGGGCTTATTTATCTTCTATAATTGAAACTTTGTTACCTTGAGTGGAGGCCTAGGCAGGCAATGGAAGCCTCCTGTTTGCTTCAGCTCTGTGGCTTCTATAAGTGAAACATTGTTGCTTGAGCAGAGGCCCGCCAGCCTAGTCAGGCAGTTGCAACATAAGCCTCCTGCTTGTTCCAGCTCTGTGGCTGCTGACCGCCATCTTGGCTGGGTTAATTTGCATACAGCTGCTCTGATTGGCTGGTGGGTATTGCTTGGCTGGTGGGCGTGGCTTAGGTGTCTCGGAGTGATGGTCAATTTGCTTATTACTTTTATTAGATTAGATTAGATGTTTATGTCTATCATTATTCTCTTTCTAGTTGGTACAAAATTAACTTTCACAATATTTTTTATTATAATAACAAATAATATTAAAGATTGCTATGAAAGAAGTAAATATTTATATCTGAATATATGTAGTTTGCATTAAAAAATGTGTCTGTTTGACCTTTTTGACTCTTCCTATAAGGACATGGTGGAAATGGTTTCTTGAAATTTCAAGATTCTGAAGAAATTACCAACATAGAACTTGCAGATGCTTTTGAACAAATGTGGCAGAAAAGACGGTAATTAGCAAATAACTACTTTTCACAAGATAAATTGGTAACTAATATTTCCATAGTTAGTAGATCTGTAGATCCTACTTTATGAGATTTTTAATTTATTTGAATCATTTCTTTTAGATTTATGTTTGTTATTTCCATTGAATGGAATTATTTTTAGAAGAAAAAATTCAGTTACTGAAGAAAATGGAAAAAAGTTAACCTTTTAAGATCATGTCTCTTATTATTTAACCATCTTTTTGAGGAGATAAGAGTCTCACTAACAATGTTCCCCATTATTTAGGGGGATTATGAACATATATTTATCTTCCAACTTGTACCTATTCTTACTTTTTGCACATTCTCTGGCCCTCTGTCTTATAACAAAATATTATTATTTGGAAAAATGTTGAAATTACCATTAGCATAAAATTTGTAAATCGACTCACATTACAATGATATATTGTTATTAATCTAACTAGGGGTCCGGTGCACAAAAAATTGTGCACTTGGTGGGGATGGGGGGGTCCCTCATCATG
Source organism: Murina feae (assembly GCA_004026665.1). NCBI lineage: Eukaryota > Metazoa > Chordata > Mammalia > Chiroptera > Vespertilionidae > Murina > Murina feae. The sequence continues at coordinate 2,344 of PVJC01029927.1, read as the reverse complement.
GCCTGTGCCCTCTTACAGTTTGGGACCCCTCGGGGGATGTCCCTCTGCCCCTGAGGCTACCCAGCCGCCTGGAATCCATTGGGGCACACAACACACATGGAGGCCCCGCCTCCATATGTGCTGTGTGCCCCGATTGCACCTATTTCCAGGCCTCAGCCTCGGGGGCGGAGCTGGCTCGGTCCCTCCGCCCCCGAGGCTGCCCTGCAGCCTGTAATCCGCAACTGGATCTATTTCAGGCCTACGTCACCGGCGCCCTGCTCCTCCCTCAGCGGTTGCAGCCTGTGTGTTGTACAGCTTCTCCCGGGCTGCGGCCTCCGCCATCTTGGCTGGGATAATTGCATACAGCCGCTCTGATTGGCTGGTGGGTGTGGCTTACCCATCCCGAAAAGACGGTTAATTTTAATATTACGCTTTTTTTAGTTTAGATGCTAAGCATCCCTTTAGTTGAAAGTTGTTATGTGAACTTATTGAGTGAATTTAAAATAAAACAGTGTGGCAATGACCAGAAGGAAGTGGGGAGCAGGACTGGATGGAGTGGGCAAAGGGAGGAAAATGGGGGACATCTGTAATAGTGTCAACAATAAAAATAAAGTTAAAATAGCACTGCTTTTAACTTGGTTACCTTCAATAAACACTTATGGGTACCTTTTAAACATATGGCGCAGAGGAGAATGTGATGTTTAATTTGCCTTGAAAGTGTTAAAAATATAGTAGAAGAGAATATGTATACAACTATGCTACAAACTAAATATTATAAATATTGAATTATAAACATAAGCAGAATATATGCAAGTACTGAGGAAACGATTTTGCTAGTTACTGTTTTATCTTAATCATAGTTTACATTTTTTAAATGCATAGTAGGTATGGGCATTGTATTTTACATGCATTGTGTGATTGTTTTAATAACAGGTCCATGGAGTAGCTACTTTTATTATTCCTGCTTTTTATAAATGATTAAATTGAGCCAAACAGATTAAATAATTTGTCGTGCTTTACACAACTAGAAAGTGCCAGCACTAGGATCCATACCCAGGTGGTGCAATATTGTACTGCCTCCCGTAACCTTAGAAGTTTCTGATCCTCAGGGGCCTCCACTGAGTTTGTCTCAGAAGAAATGTTATATTAATTGTACCTTCTATCACCTACTTAGATATTGTGTTCAAGATTACATACTTTTGCCTGGCTGTCAACCTATGAACCAGGAGGTCACGGTTCGATTCCTGGTCAGGACACATGCCCAGTTGTGGGCTCGATTCCCAGTATGGGGTGTGCAGAAAGCAGCCGATCAATGATTCTCAGTCATCATTGATGTTTCTATCTCTCTCTCCCTCTCCCTTCCTTTCTGAAATCAGTAAAAAAAAATTTAAAAAGGAAGGTTACATACTTTCTTTTCTAGGTGCAATGTTAGCTATTTGCCTAGATCCAGTGTCTGCGATAAACCTCTGAGAAAACATATTTACTCCCTACTTTCACTTTCACCAGTGAGGCAGCTCATTCTAACATATATAGCTTATTATGTTTATTCTTTCACTTAAAAAAAGGCCTTTGGTGGCTTCTTCAAATTTATAGGATAAGATCCAGACTTTACATTGGAAACTTTATTTACAGATTGACCTAACCTACCTTTTTGAAATGAATTTCCCTCCATTTCCCCAAATTACTTTAAATCCTAACTATATAGTACTACTAGGAGCCCGGTGCACAAAAATTTGTGCACTCGGAGGGTGGGGGTCTCTCAGCCCGGCCTGTGCCCTCTTGCAGTCTGGGACACCTTGGGGGAGATGTCCACCTGCTGGCATGCCTGGCCAAGCCTGAGTGAGGGGTTGAGGACCATTTTCAGGCTGTCCACAGCCCCTTCAGGGTTCGTGCACTGGGGGGTGGGAGGGCTGGTGAGTGCAGGCCTGGACGTTTCCCACCAGAGGGCCCACGATCACACACGCCTGGTGGGCCCCCACTGCTGAGGTGACACACCTGGCACAGAGCTGGGTGGCAAGCCAGGGGAGGACGCTGGTGCAGGATCCCTCGGTGGGGCCCTGCTGCTGAGCAAACACACCTGGGGTGGAGCCGGGCAGCGAACTGGCTTCAGATTCTCCGCACTGTGCAGCAGACGCTCCCGCACGCCCTGTGGAGGCCCCTGGGGGGTGGATGAAGGTAGTGGACCCTGGACTGGTGCTCCTGCACGCCCCTGAGGAGGCCCCCGGGGGGCGGAGCCAGGCAGCGGGCCCAGGACAGCTGCTCCTGGATGCCCCGAGGAAGCTCCTGGGGGGCAGAGCCAGGCAGTGGACCCAGGATGGCTGCTCTTGCAAGCCCCGTGGAGGACCCACTCTCCCACACGCCTGGT
>PVJC01029926.1:0-21539 GCA_004026665.1 Murina feae | reverse complement strand
AGGCCAGCATAGCTGTGCCAGGTGTGTCAGCTCAGTGAGGGGGGGGGTCCAGCCTGGGGCCTCCTTGGGGCATCCAGGAGCACCTGTCCTGGGTCCACTGCCTAGCTCTGCCCCCTGGGGGCCTCTGCGGGGCATGCAGGAGCAGCCGTCCTGGGTCTGCTGCCTGGCTTTGCCCCGCGCAGGGGCCTCCTTGGGGCGTCCAGGAGTGCCTGTCCAGGGTCAGCTGCCTGGATCCGCCCCGGGGGCCTCCTCGGGGGCATGCAGGAGCACCCATCCAAGGTCCACTACCTTCATCCGCCCCCCAGGGGCCTCCACAGAGCATGCGGGAGCATCTGCTGCACAGTGTGGAGCATCTGAAGCCAGTCTGCTGCCCCGCTCCACCCTGGATGTGTTTGTTCAGCAGCAGGGCCCCACCGAGGGATCCTGCATCAGCGTCTGCCCCTGGCTCGCCACCCAGCTCTGCGCCAGGTGTGTCCGCTCAGCGGCGGGGGCCCACCAGGCGTGTGTGATCGTGGGCCCTCCGGTGGGAAACGTCCAGGCCTGCACTCACCAGCCCTCCCACCTCCCAGTGCACAAACCCTGAAGGGGCTGTGGGCAGCCTGAAAATGGCCCTCAGGCCCTCACCCAGGCTGGCCAGGCATGCCAGCAAGTGGACATCTCCCCTGAGATGTCCCAGACTGCAAGAGGGCACAGGCCGGGCTGAGGGACCCCCACACCCTGAGTGCACCAATTTTTGTGCACCAGGCCCCTGGTATATATATAATGTAAAAACGAAACTGAGTAAATAGCTATTCATCAAACATAAAATTATATAAACATGGCTATTGCAAAGAGTACTTTATAGTATAATGAATAAAAATTCACACAATTAAAAATATTACTGATCCACTAATAATTCATTATTGGCTCCAGGAAAAATGCAGTGGATTGTGGCAGTCTTAAGCAGCAAATATAACAGAAATGAGCAATACCAGATAGGAGACAAATGCTTTTCACTACTGGGTACCATTTTCTATTTCTCAGTTGGAGGGCTTTGAAAGGCAACTGATATCAAATTGTCAAACAAGTAAGTTCATGTGAGCTTACTTAAACACAGCTCCACTGAACACCCACTCAATTTCAAGTGAAGAAAACAAAACAAAACAGACTTCTTTGATTTCTCACAGTCTTACAAAATCAGCCCATTTTAATATCCTCTTCTTTTATTTTATGAAAAACCTTTATCAAATGCTCAGGACTGAACTAGGCATTGAGCAGTGAGTTCACAGGACTATGTCATGTCCTTTGGCAAGTTCCACAGAGAACCTATTTAAAGGCCAAAATGACAACAAAGTAATAAAGGAACCACCCAGACCTGGCCTTTGTTTTTCTACTGAGGACTCATCAGCCTTTTCTGGGGCACAGGAGTAAGGGATGGAGTGCTCCCACATGCAAAACTGGAGCCTGTAGTTATCAGAGGATTTAAAGAAAATAACTAAGCTTTCTGCAGCCGACTCTCCTCATCACAGTTCCAAATGCACCCATTATCTCAGTGCTCAGGGCCTACCAATTATGCCTTATTTAATTTCTGAGATTTCACCATCTGTCAGTATAGTGAAAAGCATGGCAAAAAATCTGGGCAGAGATAAAGCCTGAAGTAGAAACATTCATGCTTTGTGGCCAAAATTGGCTAACTGGAACTGTCTCAGAACATAGTTAAAAGACCATGTTAATGTCAAAAAGGATGCTCTCAGAAGTACAATGAGTTGCAAATCTGTAAAAATGGCTCAAGCCAGAGAAGGATACAGAATTACAGCATAAAGTCAAAGGGAAGGGACATGTAGTAGGAACCTTGAAACATTCAAAAGGGACTCAAATCAGATTTAGAGATAGGTGGCAATATCCCTCATCAAGCTAAAGAGGAATGGAATTTGACATGAGGATAAGCAACTTCTATTTCCCTGAACTAATGTTCACCTTAGTACAGGGCCCCATTTCCACTGTATCCACCTACAATGGGAGAACGTGCTCTGAAGCTAATTTAGACATAAGTTACCACTACAATTGAAAAGGTGATTCCTGCTCTACAGCCCATAACAAGGGTCTGAAAAAAGAATCGGGGACTAGAAAAGATGGTGGGAGGTCCAGGACTTCAACAGCAACTTAGATCAATGAGAACCTAACTATGTTCCCTTTATTTCAACATTTTGAATGAGACCGAGACTTCCTGGCCTAAATGAGAAATTTTCAGGGCTACTGAGCACTGCAAATGCATGGTGCTCAATGGCCCTAAAAATTTCTCATTTGTTACCTTTGTTGGTCCAATTTTCTGGCTGTTCCTAACAGTTTGGAGCCTCTGCAAACTTATTGATGCCCGTGGTCTTCCAGGTATATTTCTCTATTTTCCTTAAGTTCATTAAGCATGTAAAGCTGTTTGTTTAGTGTGTGTCTGTGTGTGCACATGTGTATCTGTTAATTTTAAACTACATTAGCCTGTTACACAATTCCATAAAAAGGAGGGAGACCAGTGAGCTAAAGGGTTAAATGAGCATTACAAACATTTGCAAATGCTTCAAACACGTACTCATAAATGCAAACAATGTGACTTCTGTAACATTCTACAGTATTCTGTAAGCATTTACTTTGTGATGAGTGAGTAAAGATGCCAACATAGAACTGTGCACCAGAATCAGTGTCCACGAAGAACTACTGAATAAACTATATTCTGCTCTATTAGGAGATTCTTCTCACCATATTTCAAAGGTGCCCTTTTCAGTTTTGCTTCTGTATCTTTGACCATATTTTACCGGACACCTGGAATTCCTCCCTGTGATTTTTCACTAACCTAGTTCCTAAAGTGAGACCATGTCAGTATTTTCACAAAGGATGCTTCAACTTTATACCCTCCCCTCCCATTTATCTTACCCGTCCCTATAGCATTTCTAATCTTTACTATATAATTTTATACAGAATTATATATATTTTTTAAATATTTATATTTTCTGAATTATACCTCCAAATCTGATAGTGTTTCCTAAACTTTTTGGTATATCTCAAAATCAAATAAGATAATTTCTGCTAAGTGTTCTATAATGTCTGAAGCACTATGGAAATATAAAGTAGTATTTCTATCTCCTCAGGCCCTAGAATAATTCTAGGCAATGAATGATCATTAAGCACCAAAGTTTTAAAGTCAATAATTAATATGAAATCATTCTCAAAAGAGTTAAATTCTTCAATACAATTCTAACATATATAAGATGGTTTTGCTTAACATAAAACAATCCCTATTAACACAAATTGAAAAACTGTTATTTTGGTAAATTAGCTATGAATTTCAAATAATAAATACTCTACAAATTTGGTAAGAAGAAAAAGACAAGAATTGATAGCAATATTAGACTAATGGAAATAAGTTCTCTGTATCATCTTTGAATGAAATCATCTCATGAGGAAGCTTTCCTCACTATACTTTTTGGTTTAATGAATTGGGATATGACTTTGCATAAAAATTCTTAAAATATATCTTAGCGTATAGAACTGGGAGACTCTTACTAAAACTAGTCACAAAGCCATGTTAAAAGGCACTTTCAGCTGGCTTGAATCAAAGCTTCTTCTGTCCTTCTCATCATTCAGTTTCATCCCATAAACCAGATAAAAATTATCATCTTGGTTAAGTTTGCAGGGTGTCCTGAAATGTTGGTGGCTTCTTTGAGAGACTCTGTTTTCATGAATTCAGAGGTTCTTTTAAAAAATATATATTTTTTGTATTGATTTCAGAGAGGAAGGGAAAGGAAGAGAGAGATAGAAACAACAAAGATGAGAGAATCATTGATAGGCGGCCTCCTGCACAATGGGGATGGAGCCCGCAACCCAGGCATGTGCCCTGACCAGGAATTAAACCATGACCTCCTGATTCATAGGTGGACACTCAACCACTGAGCCACACCAGAAATTGTAAGATTAATGTTCTTTAAAATTAACACACACACACACACACACACACACACACACACACATACCAGTTTCACATGGTTAGCAAACAATTAAAATAAAAGGTTGTGAAAACTTAGGACACTCATCCAGGACTTGTGAATTGGAATTCTATTTATTGGAAAGCATTAAATTCTGGAGAAGACTTCTACTTCCATTCAAGATGGGGTGATGTGAATCAAATTTATTCTCCTGCCTGAACAACAACAAATGTATGACAGGACAGTGGTCAGATATTAGGCAATGAAGCACCAGGATCCCTGAGATGTGGGAAGCAAATGAGATGAGCTTTGTTATTTCCACAACTTAATGTCTGCAAGGAATTAACAGGCCTTATCACAGGAAGAACATAGGTGGAGCTTGTCAAACTCTCTGAGTTGAGATGAACCTGGTAGCATGGGATGGCCTAGACCACTAGAGTTTGCAGTACAGCATACCAAAGAGGAGAGGGACAAGAGAAATAGAACTCCAGAGATAGGCAGCGGGTCCCCCTGGATGTTCATCAAATAACACATGCATGCAAGGAAACCTCTTGTGACTAGAGAAAAAACCATCTGAAAGGATTAAAGGAAACAACTGAATCTTAAATGGGGCTGGAAATAGTCCTGTTCTCAAAAGCCAGAGTGAGAAACCTACTTCATGGGTATTGAGTAGAGTTTGCCAAAAGGATTTTGTATTACTATATGTATTACTGGAGGCCCGGAGCACGAGATACATGCACTGGGGGAAGGGAGTCCCTCAGCCCTGCCTGTGCCCACTCTCAGTCCAGGACCCCTTGAAGATGTCCGCCTGTGGGGATCCGGCCTAAGCCAGGAATCAGACATCCCTCTTGCAGTTTAGGGCTCTTGCAGTCCGGGACCCCTCACTCCTTACCGCCCCCCTGCAGCAGAGGTGGGAGAGGCTCCCGCCACTGGCACTGTGCTCGCCAGCCATGAGCCTGCCGGCAAGCTCGGCTTCTGGATCAATATCAAACTAAGTTCAGATTTAAGAAAATAGTCAAAAAGTCTACATACGATATGCTTTCTCATTTATATTAAACTCTAGAAAATGCAAACTAATCTATAATGACAGAAAGCAGATCAGCAGATGCCTGGGAGTAGGGTGGGTGGGGAGTGGGAGAGAAAAAAGCATTGCAAAGAGGCAAAATGAAAGTTTTAGGGGTGATATATATGTTCATTATGCAAACTGTGATGATATTTTCATGGGTATATACATTTATCAAAATTTAGCAAATTGTACACTATGACTATATAGTTTATTGTCTATTAATTATACCTTAATAAACAATTTTTTAGAAAACAGAGGGAGAAGACAGGAAGGTTTCTGCTGCTTACTTTAAATAAATGTCCCAGATGAATAATGGGAACAATGAAACATTGTACTATGATTGATAAGACTGAAAAACTAATCTATGTTCACAACTGCCACAAATGAAGGAAATGACAGATTAATTTCTCTTGACTCGTCTGCCATTTTGCCTTCAATCCCCTGGAATCAGAAGGGCTTCATTTCTGGAAACCGAAATTCCTGAATGCTTAAGTAGCTATAGACTGATGCAAACATGATCAACAGATTAGGTTTGATTCTAATGTGTCAAGAAGGATTCATGGACTAATCTGGGCTGAAGGATAAGGTACTGTGACAGATCAGATGTAGCCAATACCAGCAACACACATTTGCTATTGCAACCTTAACAAGCTAATTGTCTTTGTTTTATACTATAGCTAAAGATTTTTCTCATAATCCTGGATTATCATTCTAGCAGAATGGATGTTATTTGTTTCAAAGAAATCTAGATGAGAGGATATGGTTAACTCAGTACAAAGACAGCCCCATTATTTAAAATATCCTTAAAAATTACCTGTCAATGATGAGAGGTCAGTAATGTCCCCTTTGTTTAGCACTAATTTCTACAAGGGCTTTTTAGTAGCATAATGTATGTACAGTAAATTGCAGAATGGATTATTATAGAAACAGAAGCATCTAATCAAACATTCTAGTAATTAGGATCAGTCATGACCTCATTCTGAAGTATAGTTGATCTAAACTGATAGAATTATTTTTTGGAGTTGTGTTTACATTACAGTCCTACCAGTAAATATATTTAGAAAAGGCCATTCTCTATTTGCTTATGGAAACTAGTAAGCTAATCTTCCTAATTTACCAGGAAATTCACTTATAACTGACAAAGTACAAGGTTTTAGACTTGCATATTGCAAGGAGTAGTTCTTATTTCAAAGCACACATTCTCTAGCACAAGTGGATGGAGGTCAAGCTACCAAGGAATATGCAGTTTTACTGTTGTAGAAAGACCAAAAAAACTAAGTGATGCTTTGAAGAGGTGGAGAAATCACAGTTTTAATAACACATGCAGACTCTGGGGTGTCCAAATCCCAAATCCAGAGCACCTGTAACACGCAAAAACCTTGCTTATAACTGCCCCTCGAGTTCATTGATTTGCAAATATACTCCCTCCCCAAGGCCCTGAAGGGAAGATTCTTTTTATCTATCCTTACCCCAGGTGTTTCAAGGTGCCAGTGTCAGGTTTTATGGCTGGAGATTCCTTTCAAGACCAGTTTCCTCCTCATTACTATTTTTTTAAGTACATGAAAATGTGATTTTAGCATCTTCTATGTACCAGGCCAGAAACATATATTATTTTATTTCATCCTCATAGTATGTCCTGCGAGAAAGGTTATTATTATCCCTATTTCTCAAATAAAGCAACTGAGGTTCAAAGAGAAAATAAGTAAATTGTTGAAGACCACATAGATACCAAGTGACAAAGCTACTTGGAACAATTTTAACAGAGTTCTAATTGCCTTATACAGCATATAAAGTTATAAGTAGCACATTCAAATTCACAGCATTGTTCTCCTCATTTATGCAGTGTGCATGTGGCTGTTGCTAGAACTTCCTGCTTCTCGCCTCCTAGGTTTCATTCAGCTCTCTGTGGTTTCTGTCTGGATTTTCACAGCCAGCCGCCAAAATACTTTGAGGGATATAACAGCTGGGACACAATGGGCACTCACAGTATATAAAAAAAAAAGACCCTAAAACTATGCATATATTAGCTCTTTGTTCTTATATGAGTTTAATGTATTTTGTACCCCTATTTGAAGTTTTATTTCAGTATGTACTAATTCTTATGGATTCACTTCACCAGCGCCATGTCACTTTGACTCATTGAAAATAACAGTAATATTTTAGTGCATATTCTGTGATTGCAGACAACACAAACAACATCTGTGTCTTACAAGCAGACAAATGAAAGAAAACGTTGGTCTCTCTTGTTCTTAGCTCCCAAGCTCAGAGCAGCTGCCTTGAGGAAAGTTTTGAAATTATTTAGCAACATTGACAAAGATGAGAGGAATATAATTCATCAGGAAATGTGTGCTGTGGTATTACTTCAGCATATTGTCACCCAGCCAGAGGAGACAATCAGATAAAAATTGAGGGCATTTACTGTTTACAAGTTAGCATTCTCATCTCAGGCTACATAGATGGAGCCTAAATCTATGCTCTACATTAAGAATTTTACATGTATCACAACATTCAGGGGAAGGCTTTGAGTTGAAAATATTCAACAGTTTCTGATTAAATGTTAGGAAGGTTTTTCTTTACTTTAAATTTGTCAAGGAGGTATGAAATTAGATAAAGGCGTGCTTCTCTTTAGCCATCACTGAGTGCTAACACTGCAGGCGATTTCTATAAAATGTGCTTTCCAAAATCAAGTTAGAAGGCAAATACAAAAAGCAACAATAACATTAGTGCTTTTGAATTGGAAACTTATATGGCCCGATTCCTTATTAACACTGCCCTAAACATTTAACGCGAACAAACAAATGAACATTTCAGGCACTTAAAAAGCAATGGACAATCTAGATACATGAATGCAATTGTGTTCATTTTACAGAATCTGGAAAGACATGCAGGTCAAACAATCTATGAGGATTGCCCAAGGACATTAATGATATCCAAGAGAGATGTAATAACAGTCTGCACAATGCCTGAACAGTTGATTCCATTCAGTCCCCAAATCATCATCTTGGGGGAAAAACACACGAAACAAACCCAAACAGTGAGTTGATGTTATATTCACAAAACATCTGCTTGGCTGAATTTTCACTTTTGACAATGATAGAGTAAAATCAAACCAACTCCCCGAAGTTCCCCGTTGCTCAACCACCCCTTTTCAAATTGGCCAATAGGGATGCAGAGGAAATCACCCAAGTCTGACTGCATCCCGCCCCCTTTGTGCAATCAACCCTGACCCTTCCCTCGACCAATCACACATTACCCCACCCACCAACTTCCAGACCTCCCTATAAATTCTTTGTTTTCCTGAAACTCATGGGCTCTCCCTCCTACTCTGCCGCTCCGTTGGTGAGGGCATATGGGACGGAGCCCCGAGTTAACTCAAATAAAAGTTCTCATATTCTTACAATGGAGTTGGGCTCCCTCGTGGTTTTAGAGGTTATAATATCTGGGCATTGCATTGGATATTTAAGCACAACAACAGCTACTTGGCTCTGTTACCAGTTCAAATGGTTGTCCTAGGCATGGTTCTAAGGCATGCCTATTCCTTTTGTCCAACTACTTATCCCTTAGTTTCTCCCATCCTATACCTGGCATACATTATTTTTATGGTGTTTAGAACCCTTTGTCCATTTCTTTATTCTCACTTTCTTTTTCAAATGTTTCTTTTTATGGTAAATTATCTCAACTCACAGCACTGTGCTAACAAATTTGATAAATGTAAGCTAGTTTTAAAATACTTGCTCTTCCCCAAATCATACCAAATTATATATAATTTTAATAGAGCACTTTCACCCTCAGTTTTCATGCACTCAATCCATAAGTTGTTCAATAAGCATTTATTAAGCAACTACAGTGTGATATGCACTGAGATAGGATCCTGGCAGATAAGAAGGAAGAAAAAAGTACATCCTCTGCCTAGTGCAGACACAGAAATGACAGGAAAATGAGATAAGTACAATGATAAATTCTATATAATAAAACCCTAATATGCAAATTGACCAAACGGCATAATGATCGGTCACTATGATGTGTACTTACCACCAGGGGCAGACGCTCAACACAAGAGCTTACCCCTGGTGGTCAGTGTGCTCTTACAGGAGGGCACCACTTAGCCAGAAGCCGGACTCACAACTGGCAAGGACAGTGGCGGTGGCGAGAGCCTCCCCTGCCTCCACAGCAGGCAGACATCCCCTGAGGGATCCTAGATTAAGAGAGGGCACACAGCCTGGGCTAAGGGATGCTCCCAACCCTTACCCAGTGCACAAATGTCATGCACCGGGCCTCTAGTTTATGAAAGGGCTATAGAATCCAAGGGGAAGGATTCACCCTGTCTAGAAGATTGAGAATGGGTTCACAGAAGAGATGATACTTTGAGCTTCATCATAAAGGATGAGTATGCCTCTGGCAGGTTAAAAGGTCAAAGAAGCATTTGTAGCAGAGAGAAGCATATGTTCAACGGCAAAGATATGTGCAAGGGAATGGTGGATTCAAAGACTCCTACATAATAAAAGCCTAATATGAAAATTGACCAAACAGTGGAACAACTGGTGGAAAGACAGGTTGCTATGACATGCACTGACCACCAGGGGGAAGACACTCAATGCAGGAGCTGTCCTCTGACTGCAGGCCCCAGGCCAGCCAAGGTAGGTACCAGTGGGCCCCCCTCCCCCGATCGCCCTGCCAGTAATCCTGCAGAAGGAGGCAATCAGTGGTGGCAATGGGGTAATTGGGGGATGGAGCAGGCTGGTGAGTGGATAGTGCCAGTCCCCCCAATCACACCACTGGTTACCTCCAAGGTGGGTGCCAGTGGCCCCCCCATCACCCTGCCTGTTGCCCCACAGATTGGCCCTGATCGCCGGCCAGGCCTAGGGACCCTACCCATGCACAAATTTTGTGCACCAGGCCTCTAGTAGCAAATAAACTGCTATGTCTATACTATAGATAGATGTGTAGAAGAGGCAGTTTGCAAAGGACCTTATATGCCACACTAAGGAACTGTGCCTTGTCTCAAATTATATCCATGCTGCTCAATGTTCTACATGTAAGGGTTCCAGATTCATTAATCTATAAGCAAATAATTGAATTTTAAGAATTTATCAGACACCTACAAAGCAGCCCAGAAATTCTAGATGTATGAGTTTTAATCTAGGATATAAAGAAATTCATCTTTTAGCAAATATATACTGACCACATAGTGGGGGCAAGCATTGTTACGGGTACTAGAGAAAAAGCAATGAAAAACAGACACAAATACCTGACATCATGGAGCTCATGTTCTAGTTGAAATAAATTTGTTGTAAGAATGCTCAGACCAAAATCAGTATCAGAATCACACAGATTTTCATATGTATATTAAACTATAAATTAGTGTCTGTATTTTTCATATGGGTAGTAATTTGATGGCCTTCTAAAGGGTTCATTAAACCTTGAGTATATGAAAACAATAACACAATAGGAATTTAGCTTCTTGTAACAACTGAAATCTACTATGTGAAAACATCTGTGCATCCTCCATTAGGATAGTGGAGGACCCTGGGAAGCTATGCTGAGATACATTGTATTTGGTACTGCTATATGTGTTCACATTGCTTCCCAACATATTTTTTTTTACTAAAAACTTGGGAGCTTTGTCCAGCCAGTGTAGCTCAATGGTTGAGTGTCAACCTATGAACCAGGAGGTCATGGTTCAATTCCATGACCATGATATGGGTTTGATTCCAGTGGGGGGTGTGCAGGAGGCAGCTGATCAGTGATTCTCTCTCATCATTGATGTTTCTCTCTCTCTCTCCCTTCTTCTCTGAAATCAATAAAAATATATTTTAAAAACAAACAAACAAAAAAACCTGGGAGCTTAAAAAATCTTTGTGGGGGTTGGAGGCAGGAAGGGGAGAACAGGCTTCAGTGATTGGAATTTTGGGGAAGAAGAGAAAAATTGAATTACTCCATAGCTTATCTATAAAATTATAAGCATATCATTGTTCTATTTCATGATACATAATCCTATCTAATAAAGAGGTAATATGCAAATTGACCATCACTCCAACACACAAGATGGCTTCCCTCATGTCGTCAAAGATGGTTTCCCCCATGTGGACACAAGGTGGCCTTCACAAGATGGCCAGCAGGGGAGGGCAGTTATGGGTGATCAGACCTGCAAGGGAGGGCAGTGGGGGGTGATCAGGCCAGCAGGGGAGGGCAGTTGGGGGGTACCCAGGCCTGCAGGGGAGGGCAGTTGGGAGGGACTAGGCCTGCAGGGGAGAGCAGCTGGGGGTAACCAAGCCTGCAGGAGAGGGTAGTTAGGGGAAACCAGGCCAGCAGTGGAGGGCAGTTAGTAGCAACCAGGCTGGCAAGGGAGGGAAGTTAGGGGTGACTGGGCCAGCAGGGAAGGGTAGTTGGGGATGAACAGGCCTGCAAGGGAGGACAGTTAGAGGTGACCTGGCCTGCAGGGGAGGGCAGTTGGGGGGTGACCAGGCTGGCAAGGGAGGGCAGTTAGGGGTGACTGGGCCAGTAGAGGAGGGTAGTTGAGGGCGACCAGGCCTGCAGAGGAGCACAGTTAGGGGTGACCAGATAGGCATGGAAGGGCAGTTAGGGGCAACTGGGCCAGCAGGGGAGCAGTTAGGCATCAATCAGGCTGGCAGGGGAGTGGTTAGGAGGTGATCAGGCTGGCAGGTAGAAGTGGTTAGGAGCAATCAGGCAGGCAGGCAGGCGAGCAGTTGGGAACCAGCAGTCCTGGATTGTGAGAAGGGTCCCAGATTGGAGAGGGTGCACTGAGGGACGCTCAACCCTGTGCACGAATTTCATGCACCAGGCCTCTAGTCAATAAATAAAAGTCCACTCTGGATAATGTGTTCTATGTCAATGCCAAATAATATTTGCTGTAATAATTTCAAGTCTGGGCAGGGTTATTTAAAACAGTCCATTTGTGAACAGTTTAATTTTAGCATTAGGTTAAAATTATAGAAGGATAACTTTCACTCATCTAGGAAATCAGTTTCATGTCTTAATCTACATAAAATTCAAATGGGCCTTAGGAGAGGTGTGAAAAGAAAACTAACTGGAATGGCAATTTTGAATTCAAATTATTCATATCCAAAATTGAAATATGTATATATAATCTTCTACTATATTAAAAATACCACTAGGATCCGTAGCCACATTTCAATAAATAAGCCCTTTAAAATGAGAATTATTAGTAGAATAAGTATAATATTAGACTTACTGGCATGTAAAAGTAGAAAAACATTTATCATAACTTTTTTCTTACTACTACAATTCATTTAAAAGAGATAGTGAATTTTCATAAATAGACGATGTACCTTACATCTACTGTACACTTATATACCTTCCCAATATGAGTCCATAAATATTTCATTAATATAAATAGAGAAAAAATTCATACCCCCTCCCAAGGCTCTTCATGAAAAAAATAAATATCCCATTTCTCTTGGTGAGGCGACAGAAAACTACTTAGTGCTCAGAAATAAATTAGTGTAGGGTGACTAGGGCACCATTAAAGGAACTGGGAGAAGTAATTTACTAAAAGCACCCCCTACTGGTTTAAAAAGCTAATGCGTTTCTCTCCTCTAAAACGAGTAATTTATTTTTACTTGTCAGCAACATAATGACAAATACATGGCATATACCATGAGTAATGGGTATTCTTAATAAAAATGATTAATAGGTACATATGTATGTATATAGATCCGCATGTACACACAAGGCACACATTGTGAATTTCAGCCAAACCTTAATTTATACTTCGTGAAACACAAGAGACTGGCTCCACTAGAATGTTCCCCAAAACCAGGGGCTAAGCTCCAGCTAGGGACAAAGTGGAGAAATTGATGGCTGGTCTCTGCAATAGAGAATGATGAGAAATCCTACTATACACAAAAGCATGCAGAAGCAAGCATATGCTCATGGTAGTGGTAGATAGACTAAGCTAGGATTTAAAGAATGGGTAAGGTTTGAATTAATAGAGGAAAGAGTTTAGATACTGATACTGTGCTTCCAAGTGGTATATCCAACTGTTTGTTACCTAACTTAGAAGTTTGAAAGGCACCTCAAATAAACATTTTTTAAAAATTCTGAGCTAATATGATTATCATTGCCTCCAAAACTGATCCTCCTCTTGGCACTGCCTTTCAGTGAATGAAACCACCCTCCCCTCATTTGTACAAGCCAGAAACCTAGAAGACACCCCCCCCATATGCAACACAACAAAACCTGCCATTTAAAAAAAACACACGTATATTTTTATTGATTTCAGAGAGTAATGGAGAATGAGAGAGAGCATAGAAACATCAATGATGAGAGAGAATCATTGATCAGTTGCTTCCCACACTGCAGGTCCCCTGCTGGGGACTGAGCCTGCAACCCAGGCATGTGCCCCTGAATGGGATCGAACCAGGGACACTTCAGTCCACAGGCTGGCGCTCTATCCACTGAGCCAAACCGGGTAGGGAAAACCTGCTATTTTTATCTCCTAATTATATCTTGAACTTATCACATTTTTTTCTTTTCTACACTGAATAACTCTGGCCTATATAACGTCAATAATTTACCTAGTCTCCATGCTTCAAGTTTTGTTACCCTCTAATCCATGCTCTGCATAGTAACCAAAGTTATGATAAAAAGAATTCTATACATCATTCCCTTTTAATATTTTCTTGTCATATTTAGGATAAATACCAAAATCCTTAATATAAGGAAGTGCTCTCTACTTCTCAGGCCTCTTGTGCCCTTGCTCCAGCAACACTATACTTCTTCTACTTTCTCAAATGTGCCAACCTTTTCACCTCCTAACATTTGTACATATTCTCTCCTCCCTGCTCCCTATCACCTCTTTACCCTTTCTTCACTTGGCTAATTGTTCTTATCTGTCAGGTTTCATCTCACTTCCTTGGTCTTTCAGAATACATTGGGTCTTTCTTTCTCCAAATCATTTATCACAATTACAATTTTAGCATTTTATAATAACAGTTGGCCTCTGTATCAGCGGATTCCACATCCAAGGTTTCAACCAACTGAAGATCAAAAATATTTGAAAAATATTTGATGTTACTTATATGTATTTATTTTTATTTTTAATTTGAATGTCTTTCCAATGTTTCTTGGTAATATGTAAATCTTTCATTTGTAAATGAAATGTGCCATCACATTGTATTTTATATGTACCAAATATTATTTTTCAGCCAATTGCTCCTCCTTTATTGTTGTTTATGGGTGTTCAATTTTTATGTTGTCAAATCTGTAATTTTTTTCCTTTTGGGATTCTAGGTTTGATGCTCTACTTAGGAAGGCCTTCTACTGAATGGAATTATGTTTTTAAATATGTCATGTGTATTTTCCTTTAATCCCACACAACTGTTATTAATAACTTAGTAGTGCTATCAACTAGGCTTTGTCTGACCCCATCAACAGAGATCAAGTCCTTTCCATTCACCAAGAGCTATTGCTATTTCATTCTTTCTTTTGCATATCATTTATTCTATGTAAGATGTTGTACCTCTCAAAATTTCTCCTTATGACAATTCAAACAATACAGATGCTCATAAAGAAAAAAATGAGTTAATAACTCCTCTGCCTCATCCAATCCCATCATAAGGCAACTAATATTCATTGGAGAGTGAGTGGAAATATAGGCCCATAAAATATATAAAAATACATGTGCACATAGAAAGAGACTGCCCTCTTATTTTTATAAAAATGGGATATTTTATGCTTCCACTAACTTGTTTATTTTACTTAATGACTGGATATGCCTCCAACTCATTCTTTCAATATCTGGAAATATTCAATGTCATGAATGTATCATTATTTTTTTATGTACGTAAAATCTAATTTTTAGACATCCAGATTGTTTCTTTTTATTGTTATTGTTAACCCTACAAACAATACTGGGTTCAGTAACATCCCTCTTCCTTATCTCCCTAACCTCATGAGATATTAGGAGATATTTTGAGTGCTATTATTTCTCCCCTTGGTATCACCACCAAGTCTTATGTTTTACTGAGATGGCTTAGTATTTTTAATTATAGGATTTGCTTTGTTCAGTATGGTAGCCACTAACCACATGTGACTATTGAACACTTGAAATGTGGCTAGTCTGAACTAAGACACACTATAAGTAAAAAAAAATATGTCTGGGATTGCTAAGATAGCATGAAAAAAAGCAAAATATTTCATTCATAATTTGTATGTTGATTACAAATTGAAATAATATTAGATATATTGAGTTAAATACAATATGTAAAATTAATTTCATCTATTTAATTTTTACTTTTCAAAATATGGCTGCTAGAAAGTTAAATATATATATATATATATATATATATATATATATATATATATATAAAAATAAAAGAGTAATATTGAAATTGACCATTTCTTCGGGTCACCTAAGCCATGCCCACCAGCCAATCAGAGGAGCTGTATGCAAATTAACTCAGCCAAGATGGAGGCCGGCAGTCATGGAGCTAGAGTAAACAGTACACTTCCATTGCACCAGGACTAAACTGTCTGCCTAGGCCAGCTGGGCCTCTCTCTGATCACAGCAACATAGTTGTAACATTGTTTCAATTATAGAAGCCACAGAGCTGAAGCAAACAGCAGGCTTCCATTGCACCAGCAATGGAGGAAACTGTCTGCCTAGGCCAGCTGAGCCTCTCTCTGCTCACGGCAACATTCTTTCAATTATAGAAGCCATGGAGCTGAAGCCAACAGGAGGCTTTGTTACCTGCCTAGACCTCGGCTTAAAGCAACAGTTTCAATTATATAAGCTAAATAAACCCCAGAAACCTGCTTCCAGACAGCCTTGCTGGGACGTTGGGTCAATGGGAGCTGTAGGCAGGCTGAAAGCCTGAAAACGCCCCTCAGCCCATCACCCAGGCTGCCCAGGTACCCCAGTAAGGACCCAAAACCTGAAGGGACTGTGGGCTGCCTGCAAATAGCCATCAGCCCCTCACCCAGGCTGGTCAGGCATGCCAGCAGGTGGACATTCCCTGAGGGGTCCCAGACTGAGAGAGGGCACAGGTCGGGCTGAAGGACACCTTGAGTGCACAAATTTTTGTGCACCAGGCCCCTAGTGTGTGTGTATGTGTGTGTGTGTGTGTGTGTGTATCTTGCATTATTTTTCTACTGATCAGTTTCTTCTGGACTGTTATTACATGTCCCTTATAAAATATGCTCTCTGTTTAAAGAATCTTAGCCTAGAACTCTACCTTAAACAATTGGTATTTTCATTTAGATTTTAGTTATTTTAATTACTGTCCATCATGGTTTCTTCTCTTATTTATCTTCTCTCATCTGGAGATCTCTGTTCTGATTCATTTTTTTGGCTTGAGTTTTTTTCTCAAAGACTGTTTTCAATGGTATGTGAGAAAGACATGCTTTCTGAATCCTTTTATGTTCTCAAACAGTATCTCTGACTCAAACAGGGGCATGATATACTGATTGGATAATGCAATGCTTTGACTGTAGTTCTTTTCTCTTGGAAATTTCTAGATTATATTCCTTTGTCTTCTAGTTTCAATGTTATCGATGAGAAAACCAATACCAGTCTTAAATTTTTTTTTTTTTTTTGTAGCTAACTTGGTCCTTGTGTCAGAAAGCCTGCAAGATTTTCTCTTTCTCCTTGAAGTTCAGGAACTTTATCAGTGTACGGTTAAATATAGAACAAAGAAGAACCCTCCTTCTATACATCTTTTGTAGAACTAGCTTTGTCTTTGTTAGCCCACATTTAAATTCTATAATGAATTTTAGCTTATGCCTTTATTAGTTTTGTATAACTACTTGTGACACATATATTTTTCTTTTTCTATTTCCCTGAGTTAGATGATTTTGTCAATATTTCTTTAAATTAATTTATAGCTATGAATTTCCTTTTGTGTTGTATTTAATATCATCTCTAGGCTTTTTATGAAATAATTTCATTTTTATTTTTAAATAATTTAAAATTTCAATTTATATATCCTCTCTGATCCAAAAATTATTTACAAAATGTATTATATGGTTCCAATGTTTTTTACTATTTCTTTTTTTTTGGTCATAATTGTATTGTTGCTTTCTAGTTTTATCAAATACTCATCAGAGAATGTGACTTATCAGTTCTCTAGTTGGAAATTGATAAAGGTCTTTCTTATGGCAAAGTACATGGTCAATTTTTGTAAATGTTCCAGATATGAATCTATATTTTTTTGCATTAGAATATATAATTCTATGTATTTGTCAAAGTATACGGTCAAGCTTCTTCTTTTGTGTGTGTGTGTTTAGTTGTTAATCTTCACCAGAGGATATTTTTCCACTTTTTTTTTTAAAGAAAGTGGAAGGAAGGGGGAGACAGAAAAAGAGAAACATATGGATTGGTTGTCTCCTGCACACACCCTGACTGGGGCCAGGAATCAAGCCTGCAATGAAGGTACGTGCCCTTGTGCCCTTGACTGGAATCAAGCCCAGGACCCTTAAGTTCTATGGCCAATACTCTATCCACTGAGCCAAACTGGTTAGAGCATAAGATTAAGCTTCTTAATGATATTATTCAAATCCATTATATTGTTACTTTATGCCTGTTTAGTTTTCAAAGTTTGAAAGTGTATTCCACAACTGTCATTGTAGTTTTATCAAATGCTTTGTGTATAATTCCAACAGTTATGTACAATAAGTATTTGTTGAATAAATGAATATATGTAGGTTCTATTTTAAAGCTTTGGGCCTTAAATGCCACTTTATCTGATACTGGCATTCTTACTCTACTCTCTACTGAAAATGTATTTGTATATTTTGCCCATTCCTTTATTTTAAAACATTTTCATCATTATATTCAGTGTGTATTTAAAATTTGTAAGTCTGTGTTTTGTCTGAGAATAAAAGATATTAACCCATTTATATTACTGTGACAAATACAATGTCTTAATCATAATGTAATAATTCATGTTTATTATATTAGTGGGAAGCAGAATAATGGCCCCCGCTGATGTCAGTGTCCTAATCCCCAGAACATATGAATACGTTACTGTCAATGACAAAGGGGAATTAAGATTACACATGGAATTAATGTTTCTAATTAATTGACTTTAAGATGGGGAGGCATCCTGAGCTTATCTGAGTGCACCAAATGTATTCATAAGGGTCATTAAAAGTGTAAGAGTGAGGCAGAGAGGAGTCAGAGAGAGATAGATGTTGGCATAAAGGCCAAATATATGTAACATTATTGGCTCTGAAGATGGAGGGAGAGAAGCCATGAGCCATGGAATGTGGACAGCCACTAGACACTGAAAAGGTCAGGGAAACAGATTCTCCCCCTAGAGGCTTCATAAAGTAACACAGCCTTGATTTTTAGCCCAGAGAGACTCATTTCAATCTTCTGTCTTCCAGAACTGGAAGACAACCAATTTGTGTTGTTTTAAGCCACTAAGTTTGTGGTAATTTATTTAAGCAGTGATGGAAAAATAATACAATATTATAAAATGTAGATAACAGTATGATTCTAAATTACTGGGGGCAGGACCATTGGATGGATAATGAGGAAAAGTCAATTCAAAAATTAAATAAGGACATTAATATTTTTCTGTATTATTTATTCCTCTTTCCATTTTCTTATTTAACTTTTAAATTGGCTCTTCCTCCCTTATCTGCTCCTTCAGAGCAATTTGCAACTTCACTGCTATCTTTATTTTACAGTACATTTCAATCTAAATTAACAAAAGCCTTCAGTTATACTGTCCCATTCTTCAAGAACTCATTCTAATTGAAGAATTACTATCCTTTTAATTTACAACTAACAGATAACATGAGGTTTAGCCCCAGGGAAGGAGTGACAGGAAATAGGTAAAATTTAACCTTATTTCACTTTTACCTCCTCATTTTTACTGTCCTTTCCTTTTATTTCCAACCAAGTAAGTACTGTTTAAGGCACTCAACCTAAGAGCATCCCAGGCAAGACCTTCCTATTCATGGAAGGCATCCTGACACAAACTTATATTTGGACTAAGGTGACCAGACATCTCACTTTTGGTGGGACAGTCCTGATTTTTAACAGTTTGTCCCACATCCTGTGGCATTTTTTAAAAGTCCCAATTACTCTTTGTAATATTTTAAGTAATAATAAAAAAGGGAAAAAAAGACACCGCCCCCCCCCCCCCCCCCCGTCAATGGTGTACCACTTTAAATCTGGTCACCTTAATTTGGACCCAACTATTCTATATTCTGCCTCAACAGTAAACTCTTCTGGGCACGGTCCCCCAGGGACCTACTCTATGCTCCATGACACTTTGGCATGCAAAACAATGAATAATTTCATGCTTTTAATGAAGCCAATACTACTTATATGTGGGACAATGGCTTAACCTTTTCTAAGTAGTTTTGCTTTCCAGAAGGGGATAATAACTTCACTCAAAGAAATTACTCTCCAAGGCTATGGATCCTACACATTATGGCAGGCTATATAGGGAGGCATTTGTGGCTGAGGGGAGAGAAGGGAACTCTATGTCATATTTCAACTTGCCCTATGTAAGTGGTATCCTACTCCTTCTGTGTGAAATCAAACGAGTAACTACAAAGTATGAACCACCAAACAAGCTGACTATCCTGGCCTTACAGGCTACTGTGCCTCAGGGCAGCTCTAGGCCAACCACACAGACAGATAATTGGGCCTGTAAGCTGACAAAACAACTTGTACCCACACCATGAAACAACTATAATTCACTCTTGAGTCTAGCAGAGAATCCATTGTTTACTTCCGTAAAACAAATGCTATAAAAGAGAGAGAGAAAATTTAACATAATGCTGCAATAGGGCACCTTATATCACAGATGTCTAATAGAAAATTTTATATTATAGAAATACATTTTGATAATACTGTGCTTAAAAATAATGATACTTTGAATAATTTTCATGAAAGAGATCTTTTCCCACACCTTCTTCACCATTATCACTGGATTTTCTCTTCTAAATCATATTATCATAATAAATTATTTGGATTTTAAAGGCCCTGGTGACTAAGACACCGACTTCTAAACTGGCTTGCATGTTCCACATTGGTAGAATTTAACTGCCATTATGTAGCACTTATTAATTATGCTGTCTATATTTTATATGCATACTTCAGACTTTTAAAATTTTTAGCATGCCTCATATTTTCCCTCCATAAAGACTCACTGGATCATACTTCAAAATGGAAAAACATAGGAATTAGTGTGCAGTTTTGATTATTGCTTACTTGGTTGCTAAAGCATAAAAGTAAGCAAAGTAAGGAACAAAGGGAAAAAACTAACTAAAATATAGCTAAGTCTATCAAATGAATAGTTAAAACTTAAATTAAAAAAAACATATAACTGAATTTTCTGCATTGGATCATAACTTTAGAACTGGAATGGGTTTCTCAAATTGTGTGGTCTAGTTAATCATAATTTTAAATACCTCTATGGGCCTGGTAAGTTCATGTAAATGAGGACAGTGAGTCAAGTATGACTATTGGGATTAGTAGGGGCTGTGGAGAACCAGAGCGTACATGCTCTAGCTAAAAGAGGTGCCCGGCCTTGTGTGGCTCAGTGTTTGAGTGTCAACCTGGGAACCAGGAGGCCATGGTTCAATTCCTGGTCAGGGCACATGCTCAGGTTGAGGGTTGGATCCCCAGTGGGGGGCATGCAGGAGGCAGCCAATCAATGATACCCTCTCATCATTGATGTTTTCTCTCTCTCTCTCCATCTCCCTTCCTCTCTGAAATTATCCAATCTAATAAAAGAATATTATGCAAATTGACCCTCACTCTGTTACACCTAAGCTGCCAGCCAAGCCACGCCCATAAGCCAATCAGAGTGACTATATGCAAATTAAGCCAGCCAAGATGGTGGCCGGCAGCCACGGAGCTGGAATAAGCAGGAGGCTTGCCCTGGAGATGGAGGAAGCTAAGGTTCTTGTCTGCCTAGGCCGGCCGTGGCCTCCGCTCAAGGCAACAAAGTTTCAATTATAGAAGATAAGCAAACCTCAGATACCTGCTTCCAGCCTTGGTCTCAAAGAAGTGCTGGGAGCCTGGGTTGTCAGTGGCAACCCGACCTGGGCTCTAGTTAAAGCAACAAAGTT
Organism: Murina feae; assembly: GCA_004026665.1. Classification (NCBI taxonomy): domain Eukaryota; kingdom Metazoa; phylum Chordata; class Mammalia; order Chiroptera; family Vespertilionidae; genus Murina; species Murina feae. The sequence goes on along the minus strand of PVJC01029926.1, from coordinate 446 downwards.
TCAACTTTAAAAGTTAAATAATTCCCAGATACCAGCTTCCAGCCAGCCTCACTGAAAACAGCCATCAGCCACTCACACAGGCTGGCCAGGTACCTCAGGGGAGGATCCCCTCCCTGAAGGGGATGTGGATAGCCTCCAAACAGCTATCAGCCCCTCACCCAGGCTGCCCAGGCACCCCAGCGGGAACCCCATCCTATTCCGGGACACCCTTCAGGGCAAACCAGCTGGCCCCCACCTATGCACCAGGCCTCTATCCTATATAATAATAAAAGGGTAATGTGCAAATTGACCCTAACAGCAGAACCAATTGGAATGACTGGTCACTATGACATACACTGACCACCAGGGGCCAGACGCTCAATGCAGGAGCTGCCCCCTGGTGGTCAGTGCACTCCCACAGGGGGAGCTTTGCTTAGCCATAAGCCAGGCTCACACACACACACACA
>PVJC01029925.1:0-21458 GCA_004026665.1 Murina feae | reverse complement strand
TAAGAGAAAAATATTTTTAAGAGGCATCTAGATAGCAGTTTCAGACTTGCTGATGACATTAATTAGTCAGTACAACAGCATTAATCAGATTTTGTAATTACATTTCATTTTAAACTTAAGACACTTTATTTCAATGCAATGACATTAGGAATCACTGTATTGTCCTAAAAGTAGATATTTTAGGACTTATGGATATTTTAGGTTAAAATAATTCTAGTTTATACTAACAGATATCAGAAAATCTTTTAAAAAGTATTTATTTACCAGTTATATTTATTTACACTTTCCATTACAAAGTTATATTAATTATTTAATTAAACAGCAAATATATTAAAATCCATATGCCTATTTGAAGGTGATGCTTAATTGACTGGTTTTAGAAACAGTAGCAAAACTTAGAAACCCTGATTTGAATTGACATTGGTTTTTCAATGATTTCAGACACAAATAACTTAGTTTTATATATATATATATATTGCCATGGTTTGCATATTCACCCCATACAGCTACTTCCACCTCCAAATGGCTATGTAGTTTTTAGAAATAAAATAATAGTACAAATATTAAAATTGTTTAAATTAAGGAATCCCAATGTATAGACAGGTCTCATTATCAAGAGATTTTTTAAAAATAGCATTTCCGTATATACTGATGTGTTCATGGATTATCCTACAAAGGGAAAAATAATCTTTCTTTGATGTTGGATGCATTAACAGCAATGCACAGTTACCTTCAAGGGCTCACATTTCTTCATAATGTTTTCAATTTGTAGAAGAAAGTATGTAACATACCACAAAAGGCCTCATATTTTACATTTAACTTCATCAATGATAGAAGTTGATACCACTTCTAGTCACAATGCTTCAGCCTTCATTGTACCCACCTAACGCACGAATAGTGTATGCAGCCTAAATTCACAGGCCAGCCATTTTAATGACATTTTCTTTATAAGGGGTGCTTTTTAATTAAATGGAGTTTATGAAATGGAGTGCATCGTTTTTAAGTTAGTGAGCTTGTCACTTACAAGCTCAATAAAACAAAATAACTACATTGCTAGTTAAACGTCACAAAATTGTATGAATTTAGAAAAATCTCATTTACATATTATTGTGATAGTATGCCTTCAATGATGCTTCTTTTAATAACTGCAATCTAGGCCCGATGCAGGCTTTGTGTGGCTAAAGCTTATAGAATTTGAGATAAAAGGAGGCTTTGAATCTGTGATACTCACATGGAGATCACCCTCGCTCCCAGCTGGAGATTTTGGAGCTACCTAAATACTTTTTTATTGTTAGCTGCTAGAATCCAAAGGGTAGATGGTATGACTGCTGCTTATGTGGCCCACTGTGCACAAGACACCCCACACAATAAGGGCTATTCCATCCAAAAATGAGAGTAGAGCTGGTTGAGAAATGCTGCTTTAATTAAAATAATTAAATTAGAAAATATAAAACTAGATAAAGCAATAAGAGAGGGACTTTATAGAATAAGCTTTGTTACTGTCCTAGGTAAAACTGCTTCAGATATTACTCAATACAAAATCCCAGTCTCATGTGCTTCCTGTTGGATACCACATTAGACCTTCTACATTTCCACCTCTGGCTAAAGGTTTCAGAAGAGTGGAGAAACTAATGTGCTATAAATGGAAGGTCTCTGTCTAATGAATTTAAAAGACAACTGCATAATACATGATAATGAGGTTGGCAAGCACCAAGTTACAATGATTTGATTAAGTTAATGGAGTCTAGAAGGGGGGAATCAGATAGCAACTTCAGATGTTGCAGGTAACATTTTCTACAAAGCAGCAAATTAGTGAATGTAAGAAGTATTTTTAAATTACTTTTAAATTTATTTTGTAACTTCTGCATTTGTAATTCAAGATGTAATAGTTTCGCACAGCACTGTTAGAGGATATGATGAGTTAGGGATTCAGGCTGTTATGAGTAACAGTCATGAAAAAAAAAACATGTGCCTGGTGGATTACATGTAGTAAAAATTCATACACCATGGTCCTCCTCTATCCACACACCCACGCACATGAGCATGCACACACACACACTCCACACAGGCACACACGTACAACATGTTTCAGGCTCTCTAAAAAACAGCTTGATCCATTAAACAACCAGTATTTTGCACCATTTATATACCTAATGCCATTTGAGAGGGTCATCACTTAAACTTTGGTTAAATCGCTCATTATTTAACTTGTATACTTGTGTGACATCACACTGTCCACAGGAAAAACAGTCAGAAATGCAGATATCTACATGATCTTAAACAACGTTTCTGCAATGTGTGTTAGTTTGCCAAATAGAATTGATTTCAATCTTTCAGAAAGTTGAAAAAGATAAACGATTATTGCTTTGGTTATTTGAGAGTTTAAATTTCATAAGGAAGAGTGAAACTGGCAATTTAGGCTTTCATATTTCATTTTTATGAATATATTAAGCATACAAATCAATTGACACTTGCACCTAAAAATATAAATTAGACTTAGCCTCTATACTCACATTTATTTTTGTATTTTCCTTTTCTTTAACAACAGGGTTCTCAGAATATTCTGTATTTGCTGTGTCCCTACTATCCACACAGTCTTCAGTATTATTTACAATCTATCCTCCTTGCCACTGTAGCAAATCATAAACGCTTTCTTGAGGAACATCACTGAGCTTCCAGATTCATATACAGTTGCAAATGTGCTGCTAAATCCTCATTTTCTTGGCAACTCTCTGTCAGTTAAACATCATTTTTAAAAAATATATATTTTATTGATTTTTTACAGAGGGGAAGGGAGACGGATAGAGAATTAGAAACATCAATGAGAGAGAAACATTGATCAGCTGCCTCCTGCACACCCCCCATTGGGGATGTGCCGCAACCAAGGTACATGACCTTGACCAGAATCAAACCTGGGACCCTTCAGTCCACAGGCCGATGCTCCATCCACTGAGCCAAACCAGTTAGGGCTAACCATCCTTCTTAATATTACTCTTTTTTTCATAATACTTTTATTAAAATTATTTTAATGCATTAGATATAAACAAAATCAAATATTTACAAATGTTGCCAAGAGTGTGAAGAAATTGGAACCCATGCATACTGTTGGTTGGAATATAAAATAAAACATGTAGAGTTTCCTCAGAAAGTTAAATCTAGAATTGAATCTGATCCAACAATTCCTCTTATGGTTATATATCCAAAAGACTTGCATTCAGGATTTTGAAGACATACTTGCCCTTCCATGTTCATTGCAGCATCTTCTATAATAATAAAAGTGAAATATGCTAATTAGACCAGACAGCCAAACAGCCTTCCAGGCATCATTCTGGACATCTTTCCGGATAAAGCTATGGCAGCAGGGGCCAACAAAGAGGAGGTTAGGGGCTATCAGGCAGTCAGGCAGGTGAGCAGTTAGGAGTGATCAGGCAGGCAGGCAAAGGGGTTAGAGGCAATCAGGCAGACAGGCAGAGTGATCAGGGAGATCAGGCAGGTGAGTATTAGGAGCCAGCAGTCCCGGATTGTGAGAGGGATGTCTGACTGCCAATTTAGGTCTGATCCCACAGGGATTCCGATCTGGCAATCGGAGGGGTCCCAGACTGTGAGGGGGCACAGCCCGGGCTGAGGGACCCCTCCCTCGAGTGCACAAATTTTTGTTCACCAGGCCCCTAGTTACTTATAATAGCCAAGATATGAAAATTACTTGAATGTCCATCAACAGATAGAGTAATAAAGATATTGTGGTATACATATGCAACTGAGTATTAACATTACTCTTGAAACCTTAAAACATTCATGGATATGTATTTCCACAAATTTTTTCATCTGTAATGATTCCATATCTGAGTGATGCCCTCTTCAAAGGAGCACCATATATTTGCAGTAATGGCCTGTTTCTTATTTTATTGTTATTGCTCATTTAATTGTTACTTTTCTACGTGACAACTAACTGGAGGATAGAAACTGTCTCATTTTGGGGCATACCTAACCCTTAGCACAGTGGTTCTCAATCTTCCTCATGCTGCGACCCTTTAATACAGTTCCTCATGTTGTGGTGACCCCCAACCATAAAATTATTTTCGTTGCTACTTCATAACTGTAATTTTACTACTGTTATGAATCGTAATGTAAATATCTGATATGAAGGATGTATTTAGGTGACCCCTGTGAAAGGATCATTCAACCCCCAAAGGGGTCGCGACCCACAGGTTGAGAACCGCTGCCTTAGCATGATGCTAGGCACAGAGAGTTGTGTGATAAATCTTTACATAATTTTTGCATAAAGGTTTTATGTTACCTATCTCTGTTTTTATCCTTCCTTTTTCTCTGCTCCTCCAACATACAAACTAGAATGTCAAGTATGGTTTTTACTGAATTTCTTACATTTTTAATGCTCTCTTCATTGGTGAACTTATCTATTATAATATTTTCACCTATTGTCTGTGTTCAACTGGCTGAGGGCTACATCTCTACTCCCAAGATCCAATTATGTGTTTCAGGTTGACTACATAAACTGAGACAAGCTAAGCTTTTCATCTTTCACTCGCCATTTCCCCATAAAGCTTTCCTTTACAACTTTCCTATTTTCTTTATTACTGCAATGATAAGGCTTCAAATCAGTGAAGTTCAAATTTAGGAGCATGTTTTAACATTTACTCTTCTTATTTCCCTGTATCATTTAAATTCTTAAGAGCTATTAATTGTTATTTTCTATTCCTCTTAGTTTTCATTTTTTTGTGGTCATTTTCTCAACAAGTTACCATTGTCATAAAAACAAAATAAAAGCAGCCACTCTGTGATAGGATATATATCAATGGTTGGCTACCTCCTGCACACCCCACCCACACTGGGGAACAACCTGTAAGCTGGGCAGGTGCCCTGATCTGGAATGTGACCTCCTAGTTCATAGATCAACACTCAACCACTGAGCAATACTGCCAGGCAGAAAGAAAATATACCAATAGCTGGAGTCCTTAGTAACATTTTTAAGTAACTGACTCAATACCAGTACATTTTATTTCTTGCTTTTATAGAAGGCAAGAAAAAAACAAACTCTCTTTAGAGACCTTGGTGTGTGTTTGCTTTTTAAACAGATTACCATATTTTTCAGAGCATTCAATCAAAGCTCCTGACATTCAAATCTGTTCTCTGGCTCCAAACCTTAGTTTTGTATATTTTCTCCTAATCACTACTAGTACATGAACTTCATGCTTTGAAAAGCCAAGATTCTCAATGTACTGGAAAAGCCCCCATGAATTGAATTGCACAAGAATTGCAATAATTTGGTTATTGAAAAAACAAACAAAATAATAAAGGATTTTTGTATTCCTGCAGCAAATCTAGTAATAAAGATCTTCATGATAATGAGGTGAATTACTCAGTATTACTTAAAAATGACAGGGAACAGCAACAATTTGGAATTCTAGGATATTTAGCAAAATTGGATTTATGTATTCTTTATGAATAAACATTTTTATGAACATTAACTTTACATATTTGAGGCCTGCAATATGTCTAAGCCCTTTCTCATCTTTATTAAATACTTTAAAATACAAAGTGTCTTCTGTGTAGTGACAGGTGTTGGGTAACTAAAGTGGTCTTTTATATATTTAAAGACTAATTAGAGAAGTAAAGCTTCAAAAATCCAGCAAGAGAAAATTGATGTTGTCAGCTCACTTTATCCTTATCTGATATCTCAAGTATGTGAAATTAATTTGGGTCTTGTGGAACACATAGCTGTTAAAAGAGATTCATGTAGTTAATTTCAGCTCTATTGTGATCAAAGACATGATAATTAAATTGTTCATAAGTAAGTGTCTATACCTCAATGGAAATGTGGGGGAAACAACAGGGACAATATACAAATGTAGCCTGAAGTTTAAAATTGTCCATTATCCTTCCTGATTAACCTGCATTATGCCAGTATGAACTGTCTGGCATAAATTACAGTTTCTTTTTATTTTAATTAATTAGGAGATCCTTTAGAAATGATATTTTCCTTTTTAAATTTTATTTATTGATTTTGTAGAGAGAGATACATCAATTTGTTGTTCCATTTATTTGTGAATTCATTGGTTGATTCTTGTAGGTGCCCTGACCAGAGGTTGAACCCGCACCTTGGTATTATTGGGAGGATGCTCTAACCATTGACATACCCAGCCAAGTCTGTTATTTTCTTTTGTAAGCATTAATTTTTCCTGTCTAACTATAATGAAAATGGAAGCAAATACCATTTAATAGGAAAACTACTAAAAGGAAAATAAGAGATGCAGCACAGGGAATAGAACAACAATAAACAGAAATTCCTTGAAAACAAAATAACTGGATTGGTGGTAGTAGGAGAGACCCAAAGGGCATTGAGAAAGGGAACCAGTACTTGGTATTAGGCAGGTCTAAGCCATGAGCATTTTCATGGTCATTTCCTCTCCCCTAAAGGGATACTACAATGAGTTATATCTTGATCGAAGTGAATAGGTAATGACAGTATTAGCATTAATAAAAAATAATGCTATTAGCAACAGGAAACTCCTCCTCTGTGAGGGAACAAGTACACCCAGTATTCTATACCCCTGGAGTAGAAAAGATGATGAAAAGCTTTCAAAGACTCTGAGGGCATACGAAGCATTCACTTGAGTATGTTTTGGAGGTCAAGTGGTTTAATAGGTCAGTATTTAGAATAGAAAATCCGATGAATAAGGCTCTTAAAAAATGCATTTTGTCCTGGCTAGTTTGGCTTAATGGACAGAGTGTTGGCCTGCTGACTAAAGGGTCCTGGGTTCGATTATGATCAACAGCACATGCCCAGATGGTGGGCTTGATCTCCAGTAAGGGGCATGCAGGAAGCAGTCGATCAATGATTCTCTCTCATCATTGATATTTGTATCTCTCTCTCCCTCTCCCTTCCTCTCTGAAATCAATCTATAATAATAAAAGTCCAATATGTTAATTAGATCAGATGTCCTTCCGGACAACCATCCTGACAAAGCCAGCCAGGCTGTGAGGGAAGCCTGGGTCCCCGGTGCCAGAGGGAAGCTGGTGCTGGCAGCCAGGGAAAGGAAGGCCTACTCTTTAATGAATTTCATGCATGGAGCCTCTAGTAAACATATATTTTGAAAAAATATATTTGAAGCCCTGGCCAGTGTTGCTCAGTGGTTGAGCATTATCTCCTGTTCCTCACAAGGTCCCCAGTTCAATTCCAGGTCAGGGCACACACCCAGGTTAGCTGGTGTGATCCTTGGTCAGGGGTACAGATGGTGTTTTTCCTTTTCCCCTCTTCCTCATCCTTTCTGTCTCTCTAAAATCAATAAAAACATATTTTTAAAAATGCATTTTAAGCCATGAAGCATGAGATAGAATTGACCATCTATGGAGCACAAAATAAACATGATTTTTAATATAGTGGTTTATGTGTTTCTTCCATCTCCCATGGGATGATGACTTCTGTGTTATCCCAACCTAAAAAACAAACAAAAACCCCACTAATATGAATTATTTTCTATTTTTAATCCACTTTCTTGCTTTTCTCATTAATGTTTTTATTAGCTATGTATTTATTAAAAATATATTACTTTGCCTACATGTAGTCATTATAAAAATGGCTTTATACCCTTAGGAAAGTTCTAGGGCTGGCATTTTCCCTCCCAGGTAGAATATATGTGAAAAATTCCATGTACTGTATTAGTCTCCCAGTGGACAAAGTTTCTAGGGTATGCAGCTCTGAAAGAGTATGTTAGGTCATGGATTGGTTCAGATATTCCTCATCTAAAGTTCTATCTGAAGTTTCCAATGTAGACATTCTAATATATTAAGTTACTTAATAAAACTACTGAATGACTTTTTATGAAAGATAAAAAGTCTAACACAATAAACTAAAATACAGAATGTCCCAAAAATGTATGCATACTTTAACAGCTGATGGCTGAATTTTAAAAATGAAATGTATTTTAATAAACACCGCATTTATAATTATTCAAAGTGTGTGCATCCACTTTTTTGGAAATACTTTGCAGGAATATGTTGCCTGGCAATTTATAAATCTATTAGAGGCCCAATGCATGAAATTTGTTCACTGGCAGGGGGGTGTACGTCAGTCCAGCCTGCACCCTTTCCAATCTGGGACCCCTCTAGGGCATGTGGACATCCCTATCACAATCCAGGACTGCTGGCTTCCAGCTGCTTGCCTGCTTGATTGCCCCTAACCACTCCCCTGCCAGCCTGATCAACATCTAACTGCTCCCTTGCCAGCCTGATTACCCCCAACTGCCTTCCCCTGCCAGCCTGGTTGCCCCCAACTGTCCTCCCCTGCCAACCCAGTCTCCCATAACTGCCCTCCACTGCAGGCTTGGTCCCCGCCAACTGCCCTCCCTCCCCTGCAAGCCTGGTCACTCCCAACTGCCCTCCCCTGCTGGCCCGATCGCTCACAACTTCCCTCCCCTGCTAGCCATCCTGTGGCAGCCATCTTGTGATGATATGGGGGTGGCCATCTTGTGTGAGGGCATGACAATCAATTTGCATATTATCTCTTTATTATATAGGATAGGAAAATTCATTAATTACCCTGGGGTGTTTTTCCCCCACCTAAATTAACATAATTATTTTAAATACTAATTGGTTAATACTTTGATGGAACTCAGAACTATAATCAAATAGGTGGCAATCTACCAGATTGAGTTTTTTCTGATTATTTCATCAGGATTTATCATTCTAAATTATTAAAATCTGTTTTCAAATCACATTTCTTTTTTACCTAAGAGAAGGTTACAAGAAAATAAAGGTTTGTTTTTGTTCATGTTTCATTTAGAATTATTTTCTATTCTGTTTATGGGAATAGATGTCCATGTGCATAATAATTGTTAAGAAATAAATGTTAACCAAAGAAAATATATGCATAGTCCATGGGCACAGACAACAGTGTGGTGATGGCCAGAGGGAGGGGCTGGCATGGCTGGTATAGGTGGGCAAAGGAGGGGAAAATGGGAGACATCTGTAATAGTGTCAACAACAACAACAAAAAAGTAAAACACATTAGAAAATATGTGTTGTTCCTTAGGAATCTATGCAACCCTTATCTTTGCTGGTTGTGGTTGTATAGCCAATTGGCCAATGTGACTCAGACTTATTGATGACAGCTATTCTCAAGTATGCAGCTACAATGGAAAATACAATAGCCATTCATTTAGAAACACTTTATCAACAGAAAAGAAAAACAGCAATGGTGATTTCCATTTTGAAAGCTAAAGCAACCATGCTTGATAAAAGTAAACTAAGAGAAGTTTTAATCATCGTACAGATGCCGTCTGTGCCTCCTTGCACTTTAGCGAACATGTGAATATCGATTTGTTTGATTATGAGTATTAATGTGAATTGAGGTAAGTCGCTAAAATCTGTAGAATACACTGAAAACATTTTCAGAAAGTTGTACTTTGCTGCCAGTTGCTGACCAGACTTCTAGGGGCTGTCTAAGAAACTTGAACTCTGATTGTACAGGTTAGGAATGAGGCTGGCAGTGCCGTCACTGTACATTCTCTGCCTTTGTGAAGAAATCTCCTGAGGCTACATTAATCCACATTTGTGTGTGCTCTGCATCTGCAGACACTCATTTTTCTTCTCAGACCACCTTTTATTTCACTGGGACATTGTACAGGATTTTTGCCACCTTTCTAAGCAGCTAAAAATTCTTTGTGCTCTGAGGTTAAGTCCCAATGCTAGCATCTCATTTATCTGAGGTCAATAAATACACACAAAGGACATACTTTGGGACAGTGATGTTTTAGCTTAAGAGTTAAGGAGAATTTTCTACACTTCCAACAGAAATTGTCAAGAATCTTATGGATGTGAAATAAACAGGATTTTTTGAATCACTATCGGTCCCCCTGAAATGGGAGGTTATTCAAAAATATCTAGGTTCTGCAGAATTTCTGGTTGAGTTTAAAATAAGATAAGTTCAACATTAGCATCTGAATATATAGAACAATATATATATTTTCCAAAAAATAAGTACTATATCTATTATATATGACAACATCACCACATAGATTCTAAAACTGAATTAATACCAAAATTATTTCATTTTATTTTAAATTTATTTAAAAAAATGTTTTGTTCCCTTATGTACATCCATATATTTTTATAATATGCAGAATACAAACTGTTTCATAGTTTTTATTTTTATTTTGTAATGCTTTCATATATATAGAAAAGTTGCCAAGGTAGAAAAGAGCTTCCATATAACCTTGACCTAGCTTCTCCTAATAGTAAAATTGACATAACCATGATATATATGTCAAACTAAGAGATTAACATTGACATCGTACTTTTTATTAAACCTCCAGTTTGGCTTCTAGTTCGTCAGTTTTTTCACTATATACATTTCTGTTCCAGGATCCGGTTAAGGCTACCATGTTTCCTTTAGTCCATCTGTGTTACCTTAGGATCCCTAGACTGTGACAGTTTATCAGTCTTTCCTTGCCTGTCACGACGTTGACAGTTCGAATGGAACCCGTCAGGTATTTGCAGGTGTCTCCCCTTTGGGGTGTATCTGGTGTCTTACTTGTGTGTTACTTGGGATGATTAAAGTTGTGGAAGAGTACCACAGCGGCTGCCCTTCTCATCCCATCCCGTGGCAGGATGCATCAGTGACCGGGTGGTATGTATGATTTTCTCTTGACTGATCACTGGGAATGTTAAACTTGATCACGTGCTTGAAATGTTGTATGCCAGTTCTCTGTATTCCAAAATTTATATTTTTCCTCTGTTTTTACTCACTAAGAATATTCCACAATCAGGGAGGGATGAAGTATGAAAATCCACCTTGTGAAAGGGGCAGTCTCTAAGTATTATGTGGAATTCTATATGGAAATTGTGTCTCTTCTCCCCATTTATTTTTTTTGAAACATTTACATTAGTATGTTCTTGTTTAGTTATTTTTTTTATTTTGGGTTTTAATTCAAAGCTACATTGTTTATTTATTTACTTATTTATTATTTATTTATTTTTATAATCCTCACCCAAGGATATTTTCCCATTGATTTTTAGAGAGAATGGAAGGGAGGGGGAGACAGGAGACACAGAGGAGAGAGAAACTTCGACGTGAGAGAGACACATCAATTGGTTGCTTCCTGCATGTGCCTCAACCAGGGCCAGGGGTTGAGCCTAGAACTGAGGTGCATGCCCTTGACTGGCCTCAAACCCACGATCCTTCAGTCTGAGGGCCCATGCTCTATCCACTGAGCCAAATTGGTTATGGCTTACACCATTTATTTTATCATTCAAATTCGAAAATCAACTATCCATCAGGAGCTCATTCCTTAACTTTTGTGTTCCATTGTCATGTGTCCTTCCCTTTGGCTTTGAACATTTTCTTATTTTCTGACACAACATCATAATCCAGGCTCAACTTGCATATTCTATGTCTTAGCACTAAATGGATACCTTTCCGAAAGGTATTTAGATATGCAAATCTATTGGGACAGTACTGTGGCCAGGCCCACTCAACAAACAGAACTAAGAAGTATGTGTTTGTAATCTAACCCAGGTATATGCATCCTATCTAATAAAGAGGGAATATGCAAATTGATGTCACTCCATCACAAAAGCTGGCGGCGCAGGACACACCCTCAGTCCCCCAGCCTCCCAGGGCCAGCCTGAGGCACAGGTAACCAGGGCTGGCTGAGGCTTGTGCAGCTGGCAGTGGCAGCAGCAGAGGTGTAATGGAGGTGTTGCCTTCCCCTGATGGCTGGGCCACCTCCCGCCTGTGAGGCTCCTGGACTGTGAGAGGGGGCAGGCTGGGCTGAGGGACTCCCCCCTCCAGTGCATGAATTTTCATGCAACAGGCCTCTAGTCTAATCTAATAAAAGAGTAATATGAAAATTAACCTTCACTCCGTTACACCCACAAGCCATACCCACCAACAAATAAGGAGCAAATATGCAAATTAACTCAACTAAGGTGACGGCAGCCATGGAGCTGGAGCTGCCCCAGGCAATGGAGGAAGCCAGGGTGCTGTGGGTCCTGAGCTTTACTCAAGGCTACAAAGTTTCAATTATAGAAGATAAACAAACCCCAGATACCTGCCAGGCTGGGACCTTGGGTTTCCAGGGGCAACCCAGGCTTCGAGCAGGGGACCAAGGCAACCAAGTTTCAATTATAGAAGTTAAATAAATCCCAGACACCTGCTTCCAGTCAGCCTCGCTGGGACCTTGGGTCAATGGAAGCTGTGGCCAGCCTTCAAACAGCCATCAGCCCCTCACCCAGGCTGACCAGGCATGCCAGCAGGTGGACATCCCCTGAAGTGTCCCAGACTGTGAGAGGACACAGGTTGGGCTGAGGGACTGCTCCGAGTGCACACCTTTTGTGCACTGGGCCTCTAGTATAGCTATAATTGTCTATTTGTCTATTTGTCTGTCTGTCCATATATCTCTTTACCTATCCATAAAACAAGAATTCACACTGATGTCTCCAACTCTAGTCCCATATTACAGGCTTTAGTCTAGCCTCTTAGTTTATTTGTAATTTTTTTCTTTGATAGTGAGAAATACAGCTTCAATTACCTAACATTTACTTATCTATTTTTCAACCCTGACAGATATATAAAGTTCTTTCAGTAATTTTAATCCATACCCTTGTGTAAACAAATTTATGGCTTATAGTACTGTTTTTATATACAGTTATAATTATGTTATATTTCCAGTTAAAATACTGTGACCTGAAGATGCGTAGGCTGGCTCTTTTTTGATCAATTCCTTCAGTGAGGTTATATCATACACTTAGAGCACAATTCATTTATCACAGTCTGCATTCCTTCCCAATATCCTCAATACTCTGTCTTTTAATTGCTTATATTAAAGTTCACTCCTTATGATGTGCAGTACTTTGTATTTTGACAAGCATAAAAAATATCTATACTATAGAGGTGACATAGAGAACAGTTTCTGCTTTTGCTAAAAAACAGTCCAATTTGTACATGTTACTTCCATCTGGAATATCACATTGCCATCCTCTTTGCTGGATCAATATGTGTTCTCCCTTTAAGATTCAGCACCAAGTTATTTTCTTTGGCAGAGGCTTCCCTGACTCAGGAACAGTTCATCTCTCCTGCTACTAGAACTTTTCATCTCTATACAACAGTACTTGGAGCAGACCATGGAGGAATTATGCCTGGTGTCCAGTCATGCTACTGATAATAATTAGTTCATTAATTTATTTCAGTTAGCCAAAAACCATGCCTATGTTTTCCTGGGTTTTGTCTTCCTTTGGAGGAGATAGTCTTGCATTCTTCATTTGTCCAACCTTCAATACCCTATGATCAATAATGATATTGCTAAATCTGGGTTCTCCAGGTCTTCAGGCCATCCCTTTATGTTCTTAACCTCTGGTCTTCATGCACTTATTTGATGTTGATACACATATTCTATCTTTACTTAACAGAGAATGTGTTCTCCCTGGGGATTCCCAGTCTTGCCTAAAATAATCCTGCCAAAAATAAAGTAATAACCAAAAAATGATGCCTCCATCTAAAACTTAATTGGTGACCTGTGTACTTTTATATTCAGCTACCTACAGGGAAGTCCTATTACATAACTTAAATCCATCACTAACTAAAGGCAGTTTCCCCCAAATCTCCTCATACTACTGTCCACACTGAGTAATGCCCATGAGATTTACTTATTCTCCTACATCAGATCTGGACAATTATTTTCCAACTCAAATATAAAATTCTGGTAACACTTACCTAATTATCAGCTTTTGAATAGTTCACTCTTTCTAATATTCTTCCATCAACAATCACTTACTATGTTTTATAGTCACTTATTGCTGACCTACCATATTCAAACTTACCGCCTTTTCCAGAATAGATGTCATTGTCAAGAATGACAGTTTTACTCTGTCCTCAACTGGCTTCCCCTGTCACTTTGTTGCCTTGGTTTACTCACTGGGGAGAAGAGTAAGTGGTCATTCCATCTAATGTAAATCACACTAACTGGTCCCTCCTTAGTTTCCAAAAGCTCCCTTAAATGCTGCTTTCACTTTCTAAATTAATTTTTCTGAAAAAGATTTTCCCATACGCAGCTTATAACTTCTTTTGGACCATTACTAGTCAAATATTACCTTAGAATCACAGATTATTATCTTTGATCATCTTTTTTGATGAAATTCTTTTTTAACTTGTTGAGAAATCATTTTTATTATAAAAGTTGAATTATGATGTCTGTTTTAATGTAAACAATTTTAAACATTATTGTGTGTGTGTGTGTGTGTGTGTGTGTGAGTGTGTGTTTAGTAACTAAGAATGTTGCTTTTTATTCTTAAGGAATTTTTTTGCAATTCATTTCCCAAATGGTTTTTAAGTCCTGTTTATATTTAATAATAATAATTATTATTGTTATTATTTATAAAATATCCATTGATTGAAGGCATCAATAACTTGTAATCACTTTCTGGTACATTATTTTTAACAAATTAAGGATTGTGTCTGGGAAGAAGTCTCATTACAAAATAAAAGAAAAGGGAAACATTCATATAATATACTTATTCAACCAGGAAACAAATATTCAAAATGATGGAACCTTCCAGTGGGATGAGTTAAGGACATGGCTAGTGGTAGGCAGAGCTAATGACACTTAAGAAGAAAGGAAACGTGTGACCTGTTATGTATGCTTTCTTAATTTTTAATAAGCATCTTTTTAAAACAGACTTATAGTTACAGAAATTTTGAGAACATAGTAGAGTTTTCATGTACTCCACATCATTTCCTGTATTATTAATATTTTACATTAATGTGGTGCATTTGTTTTAATTCATGAGACACATTTGATACCTTATTATGATCTCAAGTCCCTAGTTTATTGAGATTTTTCTTTGCTGTTCTGTATCTGGTCCACAACCCCATTGAGGATAACATATTACCTTTACTTGAACTGATTCCTTAGGTGATTCTTATGGAACTTTCTCAGACTTTCCTTATTTTTTTTATGACTTTGACAGTTTCACAATTAATTTTTTAAATGTTAGTTTAGTAACTGCTTTAAAGAATAACATGAAAATACTTTTCTTCAGGATTTCTAAAATCTGATATTAAAGGTCCTTACTACAAAATTTAGTCCATTTACATGTCAAAAAGCTTCAGGGGGAAAATAAAACAAAAGCATGTAGCAGTGATATGTCCTATAGAGCAACACAATTTAAACCTCCTTTACATGGCCGTGAGCAGTTTTTAAGCAATTTAATAATCTGTGCCCAATGAGCTTTTTATTTATTGTACATTCCAGTTATTTTATTTTCAACAATTCTACTCGCTGAAAATATTTTCTTTCTAGATATGCAAGTATTTTCTGGTTGCTGTTGTCTTTTTGTCCTGAAATTAAGCAAATATTTTGAAATATGGAGAGTTTGTGAGATCTAAATTCTACCTGCCCTTTTTTCACTCCACTTTCCCATAAGGATACTTTGATATGACATTCTTGATGTTTGTTTTCAAAGGACTACAAGAAATAGCAGTTAAAAGCAATGTATGGTGCTGTGGAATTCTTTCTTTCTACTCTGAAAACTGCTGTCAGAACAACGCATAGGACTCCTTCCTCCATCAGTATGTATAGACGTACCTTTGGAGTAAACACATGTGGCGCCTTTCTGGGGGCTATTTTTGTCCCATGGTTTGATCCTCTGCATTCCAGCCACATGTGATTATTGAGTGCCTCCTCTCTGCTAGAGCCCGCCTCAGGCCTTGCATGTTTAGAGTCACTGTCTTCAGGGAGCTTGCAGCGGGTGGAGAGCGCAGAAATTGGTTCACATTTTTGTATGTTCTATAAAAATCATGTTTTGGTTGCTACAAGTGGATAGTGGGGTAGAACAAAACCCTGTTCAGTAAGGAAAGTCAGATCTGCATTTGCACCTGATACTCAAGCAGTACTAAAGAAAGACAGTTCCCTTCAATTGCCCACATTCGTTACATCCAGCTGCCATTTGTGCAGAAAGTTTCTGGGAATACAAATGAAAGTTGTGTGTTTGGATTCTGGCCAAGATGTGATTTTGTAATGCAGAGGGCACACCCGCACAGTGGCCTGCTGACCACCCCATTGCCATTCTGAGAAATAAGCACAGAAAGAAGAAATAAATTTTGATTAGTCTTTTCAAAGCAGACATTGTACTTTATATAAACTATTTTTAGATTTTTTCTCATATGCCAAAATACTTATCACAGATTAGCTGCCTGAACTTGGATGCTGTTAACAAGCTTTCTGATTGTGAAAATGGATGAATGCATCTTTTCATAGTTCTGATCAACAGATATATGGGATTATGTAATTGTAATTCAGACAAGAAAAGCTATAGTTAAAAGCCAAGCTCAGTTTATGCAAAAATATGGGAGCATTCCCTAACCTAGCTTGTTCCAATTTTTTTCTACTCAGGGTATTAATGCTAAAAAATACTATTTGGAATTTTTATACCTTGTATTACAAATACACCTTAACACCAAACGTTTTCTCATAATTGCTTAAAATATTTACATCTACTCTTCTTTTATTTCTGATTGTCCCATCTCTTTCACAAATGGGGACCCCCAAATTTCATAGTATATTATATTTGAATTAGAGGCCAAATAACTGTGCTTAGGCGAGGTCTGGCTGACTTGCCCCAATCAGGGCAATTGAGCTGGGCCTGCTGGGCTGGCCAGCTGGGGGAGGGGCCACGGATGATTGCCTGGCCAGCTCCACCCCCTGGTCAAATTCCCCTTTGAACTCCCAGTCGAACTCCTGGTGGAGGGGACAATTTGCATATTAGCTTTTTATTATATAGGATTCATTATTATGTGTCATTGGTTTGCTGGAAATTCTCAACTATGTATTTACAAATCAATCTGGAATTTACTTAGCATCAGACAATTGAAATATTAACAATGAAAATGTTTTGTAAATGAATTTATTTACTTTCAATGTTGTTTAATATCTCATTTAAGACATATGAGACATGTATAAGGCAAATGAATTTTTCCCCTATATTATGAATAACTAGGGGCCTGGTGCACAAAAATTTGTGCACTCAGGAGGTCCCTCAGCCTGGCCTGTGCCCTTTCATAGTCTGGGACCCCTCTGGGGATGTCCACCTGCTGGCGTGTCTGACCAGCCTGGGTGAGGGGCTGATGGCTGTTTGCAGGCTGGCCAAGCCCCCCAGTGGGGACTCTGACCCCATTGGGGTGTGGCCAGCCTGGGTGAGGGGCTGAGAGCTGTTACAGGCTGCCCACAGCCTCTTCAGGTTTTGGGTCCCTACTGGGGTATATGGCCAGCCTGGGTGAGGGGCTGAGGTCTGTTTACAGGCTGCCCACAGTCCCTTCAGGTTTTGGGTTCCTACTGGGGTACCTGGCCAGCCTGGGTGAGGGGCTGATGGCTGTTTGCAGGCTGGCCAAGCCCCCCAGTGGGATCCCTCACCCCATTGGGGTGTGGCCAACCTGGGTGAGGAGCTGAGGGGCATTTTCAGGCTGCACACAGCCTCTTCAGGTTTTGGGTCCCTACTGGAGTACCTTGCTAGCCTGGGTAAGGGGCTGATGGCTGTTTGCAGGCTGGCCAAGCCCTCCAGTAATACCCATTGGGGTGTGGCCAGAGTGGGTGATGGGCTGAGGGGCGCTTTCAGGCTTTCAGGCTGCCCACAGCTCCCATTGACCCAATGTCCCAGCAAGGCTGGCTGGAAGCAGGTTTCTGGGATTTATCTTCTATAATTGATGCACTGTTCCTTTAAGCTGAGGCCTAGTAACGAAGTCTCCTCTGCTTCACCTCGTGGCTTCTATAATGAGACAACGTTACCCTTAGTAGTCAGGCCAGGCCTGCTGTCTATCGTTGATACTTGGTTGCAAATATGTGTTGCCTGGAGCCAGGATAAGCCGAGCCACCCACAAACAGTTTCAGTTTCACTCCTGCTGAAATGGAAGCTGCGGTTTACTCAGGTCTGTGAGTGGTGGTCTCTATGTTGGCTGGGCTAATTTGCATACAGTTGCTCTGATTGGCTGGTGGACATGGCTTACCCGTCCTGAAGAAATGGTTGATTTTAATATTATGCTTTTATTAGTTTAGATGTTTCACCCATGTTACTATTAAAATTAACTTTTGGTCTTAAACTTTCAATTTTAAAATATAAGCACTAAAGGCTCTGTACCATTAAAGAGAAATGGGCTAGTTATTAAGATTATCTATTTATTATTTTGCTAGTATGATCTGTAAAATAACTTCAAATTTTGGGGTTCATGCCCCAATAGGCAATACAAAGAGTAAATATCTTCCCTCATTAACTTACTACGTTATGTTATTTTATAATCTTTTATTTTTATTTTTAAAGAAAATAAAACTTGAAAAAAATCAATGACAAAATAATATTGCTTCCATATAAATTCCGGATTGAGCCTGGTGAGGTTATAGTTACCATGGTAACAGAAGTGGGCTCTTTAAACAGTTTCTATCCTAACTACTCTTCTACTTATCTGAGTGATTTCTTCAAAAATAGGACTTGTGGTGGTGTGGCTCTGAGAGATTGTATTCCCCAAAAGGATACATATCCCAGTAATTTTTTTAGGAGTACCTCAAGCATATGGAGGTTAATTAGATATAATTGTTGCCAATGTGAATTTTAAAAACACAGTATTCCCCAAGTAAGTAGCCAAGTGTGGGGAAATGTGAAATGAAATATCCTAAAAAGAGAACTCAGATAACACTGGAACTGACACAGACATCTTATGAATTTATGAATTAACTAGGGACCCAGTGCACAAATTTGTGCACATCGAAAGGAACTGTGGGCCACGAGGCTGTGGTGGACACAGGCATGGGTCTTGGCCCATCCTCTGTGCCCCAGCCAGGCCCCTCCCACCAGGGATCCTGGTCCCCTGTCTGCTGGCAGCTCTGGTCCCACCACTGCCATTCCCACGTGCTGATGGCATAGGTCCTGTTCACAGCTGCTCACACTGTGTGGAAAGATTGAAGCTGGCACCAGCAGCAGGTGTGATTGGCGGATGCTCCCCTGATAGCCCCTCAGGAGTAGGGGAAGTGGAGAAGCCATGAGGGGCGATAGGGGCTGGCAGGCATCGCTCACACATGCTGACAGCACAGAGCAATCAGGGCCAGCACTGAGTGCTGGTAGCAGGTGCAAGAGGCAGCTTTGGTGTTGGCTGTGGATGCAAGTGGGGCTGGTGCCGGCAGTGGGTGCAGGCAGTGGCTTCAGTGCCGGTAGCGGGTGTGAGAGGTGGCTGCTGGCTCGGATTGCCCCTCAGGAGCAGAGGGAGGTGGAAAAGCCCTGAGAGGCAATAGAGGCTGGCAGGCATTGTTTGCACCTGCTGACAGCACTGAGCAATTGGGGCTGGCTCTGAGCCCTGGCAGTGGGTGTGAGTGGCAGCTCCAGCACTGGCAGCAAGTGTGAGCACTGGACGGGACCACAGAAAGAATTTTCAGTAACCACCAGAGGCTCACCCCAATGACAGCGACCATCGTCCTGCCTTGGTCTGGCATCCCTGCTCACCTGCTCCACTATCCCACCATGGCCACCATCTGCCATGTTCCTCTGCCGCCTGCTGCTGATGCCCAACATGTTCCGCATGCACAGCCCCTGGTGGTCAGTGCAGGTCACAGCAACCAATTGTTCGATAGTTCCACCGTTTGGTCTATTTGCATATTAGAGTTTTATATATAAAGATATGGAAATATCAGAGCATGTGGAAATATTAAAGAACTTTATTTTGTATCTTATACTCTTTTAGGTCAAAGGGGTGTATCATGTAGCAAATTGATTCAAACAAACATATACAGCAATGATTTTTCCTTTATAACATTTAAGCACTGTGAAATAAATAAGGTTAAAATCTATATCATCCTTATGGTGATAAGTTCAAACCATTTTCATTACCCCCCAATTTTTAAGATATTGACAGATTATCTGTGTTACAACTTTGCCTTCTGGTAGTTTTCTTTTCCTCTTATTTCAAGAAAAATGCTTACTTTCAAAATATTTGTTTTATGTATGAAAATGCTATTGTTGAGTTACTGTATATGTCAATTTTTAGTTGTGGTATTTAACTGGACCGGTTGGTAAAATATAAAGTTTTTCTAATTTATATTTTAAGGATTATATCTTCCATCATAAATCTTTCATTTGCTATACTGATGATTTGAAGCAAATCTCTCACACTTCCTGACACTCACCTCTTTGCCTCCACCGTTAGAATAACAATAATGATTAGCCACATTGCTTATTATCATGCCACATAAATAAAATAGTTGGATTACACAGACTAGGCTGCTATAACAGAATCTCAGACTGAATGGCTTATGCAACACACATTTATTTCCTCGCTATTCTAGAGGCTGCAAGTCCAAGATCAAGGTGCCATATGGCTTAGCGGTCTTCCTGACTTGCAGACAGCTGCCTTCTCTGTGTTCGCACACGGCCTTTCTTCTCTTTGCATGTGCTGAGAGAGCTCTGTGGTTCTTGCTCTTTTCTTATAAGGACACCAACTGCAATAGATTAAGGCCCCATCCTTATGACTTCTTTTAACCTTTATGAGCTTCTTATAGACCTTACCTCAAAATATAGTCATATTTGCAGTTGGTATAAAAAGGAGGTGGGGTGGGGATACAGTTCAGTCCACAACAAGAGTGCTTTGTAAACTGCAAATTACAGAATAGGTATTGATGACTTACTATGTCTGTTGCTTTTTCTTGCTATGGAAGTGCTATCCTTAGAATGTGATTGATTATCATTGCAGCTTCAGCCAAATTAACTAGTCTATCAGATTGGCAAATTATATGCACAACCTTTGTTTTTAATATATGTTCTCACTAGTTAAACTGGTTAGATCACTTTAAACAAACAAAAAAATAAGAGAGTCTCAAACTTGTTTATAATGTCTCTTTAAGGCCAGTGGCTCATTATCATTTTAGAGCAATATTTCCCTTGATTATCTTCAGTAACTACAACTAGTTAGTTCTCTTCCCTCCAGCTTAAGTGACACTCTTATGTTCCATGTTTATTTCACAGTCTATTCATAATCATTATTCTTTCTTTTGACAGAATTTCTGGTACAAGATGGCACATAAAACAGAAAATAGTCTGTTTTTTAGTAAAGGGAGAAAAGATGTATGTCATAGAGAACAAAGGACCTCAAAGAGATCACTATTAGAGGTGTAATGAGGGGTGAGTCTCTACATCAAGCATCACTGATGTAGAAAGAACTGCCATCAGGGCCTGGATGGTTCTCAATATGATCCTGCCCCACACACATGGACTTGCCATTTTATTTCCTTCATAGGTAGACTCAGAATTATATTTCCACTAGGGGCCCGGTGCACAAAAATTTGTGCACTCAGGGTGGAGGGAGTCCCTCAGCCCGGCCTGTGCCCTCTCACAGTCTGGGATCCCTCAGTGAATGTCCTATGATGGCCCCAGTCTGCCAGGAGCCTTTTGTGTGTGTGTGTGTGTGTGTG
>PVJC01029924.1:0-21894 GCA_004026665.1 Murina feae | reverse complement strand
GAGCAGCATTGCGTATGAAGTCCTCATGTCGGATCACATGGTAGCGAGGTTATGTGAGATGGTGAAGGGTGTGAGAGTGTAAATTTGCCACTGTCCTAACATAGTCTTTGTATTTAAAAAGATAACGATATAAGAAACGAAATAAAAAGCTATTGATGGTCCTGTTGAGTTTGGCTCAGTGACGAGCATCGGCCTGCAGACTGAAGGGTCACAGGTTCAATTCCTGTCAAGGGCATGTACCTTGGTTGTAGACCCCATCCCAGGCCCCAGTCAGGGCGCGTGCAGAAAGCAACCAATGGCTGTGTCCTTCTCACATCAGTGTTTCTCTCTGTCTCTGCCCCTCCCTTCTACTCTAAAAATCACCCTATCCTTTGGTGAGGATTAACAAAAAAAAGAAGGTAATGATGGTTTGTTTTAAAAGAAATGTTTAAAATAAAATTTAAAGGTTTCTGCTAGAGGAGTGACACTTATATGTCTTTCAATAGATGCTTTTAAATAAGTAATTATTTCTTGAGAAAGAGAAGCTTCCCCTTCTACCCTCTCAGGTGTGCATCCTAACCTCTAAGGAACCCCACAAGACTTGCAGCCAGGGGAGCAGTGGGCAGTGGCAGCTTGTCCCGAGCTAACCCCCTGAACCTGTCACCAAGGCCCCCTTTTCTCTGATTTCTCAGTGAGCCCAAGAAGCCCCTCCTAGGCTAAGTCTTTCTTTGTTTACTGTCCCCAGCTTTAAAAAAGCGTTCTCAAAATTGTAAAACAGATACATGAGGATGAGATAATTCGAAACTAATGTGATACTAGGAAATACCTGGTTTGAACGAACAAAATACTTTGGTCTAATTAGTACCAGATTTCTGTGATTCTTTGTAAGAAATTTTATTTTCTTCTGTGACATCATTTTTTATACATTAGAGGTTCACATTTATGAACGTTGTATTTGTGTGTGTGTTTAACACGAGTTATCTGAGAACAGTTTCAGGGAAGCGGGTTAGAGTAAATTACCATTCATCGTATGATTGCTGGGTCTCAGGTACTGTTCTAGGAATACAGCCGTAATAAAAGAGGTCCCCAACTTCGTCTGGTGGGGGGAAAGACAGTAAATGTGAAAATACATGGTGAGTCACATAAATACGGAGAGTAGGGAGTGCCCCAGCAGGGAGGTTGTAAGAGACCTGAAGGAAGGGAGATGGTAAGCTATCTGGCTCCCTGGGGAAAGCACGTGCCAAGGCCCTGTGGTGTCTTCCAGGAACAGGTGGACCCCAGAGATGGAGGAGAGTACTGGGAGGTGGGTCAGAGAGGTAATGGGTGGGGCAAGGCATCTTGTGTAGGGCTTGAATTCTGTTAAGGAAGGAAGCCTTTGGAGCTGAGCCTGGGACTGGGCATATTCTGGCTTAGCTCTTAGAGGATGACTGGCCTTTGCAGGTAGGAGGCCACTCAGGTCAGCGCCGTGACGTAGAGGACATGGTGGTGAAGGAGTTGAGAAGTGGTTGGCTTCAGGGTATCCTTCAAAGGAAGAGCTAATGGATTTGCTCATGGAGTAGGTGTGGGCCATAGCACCTTGGACAACGGAGTTGCCCTTCACCAAGATGGGGAGGGACACTGGTTTGAGGAGGTGGAGAACAGTTCGTACATGTTAATTGTGAGATGTGGGCGAGATGTTTAAGCAGAAATGCTGAGCCGTCTGAGGCTCGTGAGCAGTCTGGCCTGGAAATGGCCAGATGTGTCTTGTGAAAATGTAGATGTGCGAGAACCTAAGGATGGTCACCTAGGAAATGCGTGTGAGAAGAGTGCTTTGGGGAGTGTGAGTGGTTAGCACTGGGGTGGGAGCTCGAGCCAGCAAGGGGGTTGGAGAAGTAGCCAGAGAAAGAGAAGATCCTAGAGACCAGGCGAATAAACGCATCAGCAAGTATGGGAAAGGATCTGGTGAGAAAAAGGGAGAACTGGATGTCCTGTGTTGATGAGCTGTTTAGATGACCTGGTAGAGACAGTCGTGACTAGTTTGGGTTGTGGGAATGGGGAGAAAGAGAAGACTTGGTACCTCTCTTATTGACATTTGCCAAGAAGGGGAGCAAAAGAAAGGAAGGTTTGGCGGGGGAGGAATGGGAAGTTTTAAAACTTAGAATTTTGGGGGAGAAATAATAGATTTACAGGCTGATGGGAATGGCCAGGCGGAGAAGGAATACTATCTGGGGCTCAGTTCTTGAATTGTAAGGGGCAGGGTCCAGCGTATGGACGGACCAGGCCTTGGTTGGATCGGAGAACAGTTCTCCAACAGGAGTGGGGATGAAGGTCTGTGGGTGAGCAGAGGTGACTGCCAGACTTACTTCCCTGTAACTGCAGCTCTCTCAGAGAACCAGACAGACGTTAGCCAGAAGAGAGATCTGGGGAGAGATGCTACGGGTGTGGGAAGAGAGGGAAAGGTATGAGTATTTCCCTAGGAAATTATTCTTCAAGTATTATACGCAATAGGGATGAGAAACTTGTACCAAACTGCTTTGCTTTTTTTGTTACAGGATATCCATCCATTTTATGCTGATTTGATGAACATTCTCTATGATAAAGATCATTATAAGTTGGCTCTGGGACAAATAAATATTGCCAAGAATTTAGTGGACAAGTAAGGTATTTTCCTAATATATTATCTTTTAAATTGTCAAAAGTGAAAATAGCTTATGTGTTTCTTTTTATTTCTTTAAGTGTTGCTAAAGATTATGTGCGGCTTATGAAATATGGAGACTCCCTCTACCGTTGCAAGCAGCTGAAGCGTGCCGCCCTGGGGCGAATGTGCACGATTATCAAAAGACAGAAACAGAGTTTGGAGTACTTGGAACAAGGTACTTGTCATACATAAGCAAAAATGACTTTGAGTGCATTCTTTTAAGGTACTTGATCCTTGTCAAAACTTATTTTTGAAATGTTTATTTTATTTTAGAGATGACAGGGCCAAATTATTTTCCTAGTCCATCCTATAAGAAATTCTGACAGGTCAGTTATTGAAAAAGTAACTAGCACTTACAGTACTTACAAGTTAATAGCACTTTTAGGAAAACTTATATTTCTCATATTTAGTAGATAAGGCATATACATTATAAACCACAGGAAATACCAAAAATGTGTAGGAAAGTAAAATGCTTCCTAGTTGGTTTTTGTTTGTTTGTTGGTTGGTTGGTATAGCAAAGGTGGAGATTTATTGAAGAACAAGTACAGACTCCCACATGGGGAAGGGGAAAGAATCTTACAGCACAGACTCCCAGGTGGGGGGGGGAAAGAGTCCCCTGATTCCTACCTAGTCTTACATATTATTTACGTTTTCATTCTTTTTTTTTAAAAGAAAATATTTTTCTTTGTAACATGATAGCATCAGACTGCTACTTGTTTTGTTACCTGATAGTTTCATGTACTAGGACAACATCTGAATTAACATGGTATGGTTTTTATTAAAACAATTCTTTCCTTTGTTATGTTCATGTAATTTTCATTACAAATGTTTTTAACTCAGGTGGTTTTTCCCCCCCCCTCCCAGCATCTAGCAAATAATTTGTCATAGGATTGCAGTAATTGGCTGCTTTTTTAAAAAACATATTTTATTGATTGTTTTACAGAGAGGAAGGGAGAAGGATAGATAGTTAGAAACATTGATGAGAGAGAAACATCCATCAGCTGCCTCCTGCACACCGTCTACTGGGAATGTGCCCGCAACCGAGGTACATGCCTTTCACTGGAATTGAACCTGGGACCCTTCAGTCTGCAGGCCAAAGCTCTATCCACTGAGCCAAACCAGTTAGAGCAGTACTTGGCTGCTTTAACCTTCAGGGTAGCGTAGTGGTGTCACTGGTGCTATGAGCACTGCAGACCAGGCCCCTGTGTAGTAGTCATTACGTGGAAGCAGCCCTCTGTCTAGCCAGAATTGATGGACCGCACACTCACTTCAAAAGCGCTTTTCCAAATGTTTTTCAGTTAAGAGACACCTGGACACTTAGACGTGTTTTTGGCCTCACCTTGGACCTGTTAGATAGGAATACCAACCAAGTACAGCCTAGGAATGGGATTCTTGGTGCAGCCAAGAATGGCGCCTCTGCAGATGGTTCTTTTTTCATTCATTTGTATTTTCTTTTTTTGTTAATCTCCACCCGAGGAGATTTTTCCATTGGTTTTTAGAAAGAGTGGGAAGGAGGAGGAGAGACAGAGAGAGAAACATTGATATGAGAGAGACACATTGGTTGGTTGCCTGGTACACGAGCCCCGACTAGGGCCGGGGATTGAGCCTGCAACCTAGGTACATGCTCTTGACTAGAATCAAGGCCCCTCAGTAGCTGGCTGACACGCCACTGAGCCAAACCAGCTAGGGCTCATTTGTTTTTTCTTCATCACATCACATTATAAATGTTGGAGTGATGTTAATATATCACAGTATTGGAGTGTAAGTGAAACAGATCTTAAACTGAATTTCTTAATTTTTCTTGTGAAATTAAGCACATTTAATTTAAACTCACAGTGCGTCAACACCTGTCCCGTCTGCCAACTATTGATCCAAACACGAGGACCCTGCTTCTGTGTGGGTACCCAAATGTCGGCAAGTCCAGCTTCATCAATAAGGTTGGTTTGTCTCAGATAATTACTCAAGTGATTAGGACCTGAGGCCAAGGGTATGCCATGTTCTGACTACATGGGATGGAGGACAGCTAATTAATCCTTAAGTCCTTTTGAACTGCCCTGTGTTCAAAACATCGTGTCCTCAAAGGGAGGATTGAGTTTGTCTCATCCTAGATTTATATTGCTGTTACAGAAACCATTTTTTGATTCTGTGTGCTTTCTACAAATTTTTAAGAGATTGAGATGTTACAGCACATTTTTGTTAACATACAAGAGCCTCTCACAGGGCATGTTGTCTTGACATGTTCTGGGAATAGTGGAGCCAGTGGGCCTGCTGTTCACTGTGGCAGGCTGCACTTGCTGAATGGGACTTCAGCCTCTGAAAGTATTTCTCGGGTACTGTCCCCTTAGTTGCTATGTCAGCTTTCACATAAACTATTTGGTCCATGTAATGGGGAGTACTGAGTCATTCTTATTTGAGTAAGTTTATTTGAGGCTCAAGGGCACTATTTATGTAAATAACTTGGTGCTTCAGGGTAATTTACCTGACTTTGAGGGACCTGAGCAGAGCAGAAACAACAGTTAAAATGTCATAAGCAGCAACAGCTCATATACCAATAAACAGTTGTTACATTTATATACATCCACGTGGCTATTTGTTTCCAAGAACACCTTTGCCTTTAAAATTTATAGATTTTGCCCACAAGTTGTGCTGACATGGTAACAAGCCATTTCTCTGCAGTCTCCAACACTCGAAGACCAATTCTGTGTGGCATAGTTTCTTAATTTTTAAATTAAGAAATAATTAAAATTAAACAATAGCCCTGACCAGTTTGGCTCAGTTGGTTGGAGCGTTGTCTTGTACAATAAAAGGTGGCAGGTTTGATTCCCAGTTATGGTGCGGTACCAGGTTGAGGGTTCTCTCCCCAGTTTGGGTGAGTGCATATATCTTTTTAATTAAGTAATAAAAACAGTTTCTCAGTTGCACTTGACTACAGTTCAAGAGTTCATGGACAGTGTGTGGCTAGCAGGCCCCATATGGACATCACAGATGTAGAGTGTTTTCTTCATTAAAGAAAGTGTTCTGGACATGGCTGGGGCAGGCAAGGAAAAGCTGGTGAGTGTCCTCCTCCGACTGGACCTGCCTCGCCTCCCTTATCCTTGATTTAGGCTCTTCTCTCTGCTATGGGCAGTGATGAGGAAGTGGAGACCGTCACCTGTTGAAGCACAGTAGCTCTTGTCCTCAGTAGTTAACCATGGAAGTCTCACTTGAGCTTTTTTCCTCCTACCATCACAGTCTTGATAATATATCTGGGGTACTTGTACACTGTGTGAGAGGAAATAAAGTGTAGAACACTATGATTGGTTTCAGGTGACAAGAGCAGATGTGGATGTCCAGCCTTACGCATTTACCACCAAATCTCTGTTTGTTGGACACATGGATTATAAGTATCTGCGCTGGCAGGTAAGAGCTCTTATCTTTAAACGCAAAAGATGTCCTGGTGGTTTTGTTAATGGAATGATTTTGATTCCTACAGCACAGGGGATTATTACTTAGTGCACTTTTTTACAGTGGGGAGAATGAGGAAGTGGAAGTAGACTCTTAGGGTTGCCAGAAGTGTCCTCCTGAAGAAAACTCTGAGCTTTGGGATTGCTTAAGGGCAGTTCTCATTTCGCTACCAGGAGGCTTCTGCATTATGTTAACAATGGTGCTAAGGAAAGTCTCCTTGTCACTGTTTCTGACCCTGTTAGAAATGGCATTTACTAATTTAAAAGCATGAAGCCGTCTATTTCCACAGTTGAATTTGACTTTATCAATGATGAGGTAGTTCCTCGCACATGGGCATGTTAGCCAGTTATTCCAGTTCTGTTTCATGATGTCACTAGTAACAGAGGCATCCTCTCAAGGTCATTGCTAGTTCCTGAATGAGCTCTGCAGGTCTCTCCATCCTCTGCTTCCCCCTTACTGCTTTATTTTGTCATGGTCAGCTGGGAGACCTATGTTTTATTAACTAGTCTTGTCAGTGACCTCTAGGACGTGCTGGACAGCAAGTTTGTGAGCAGGGTGCTTTGAAGTGACGAGTTTGACCATTAGGTTGTAGATACCCCGGGGATTTTGGACCACCCTTTGGAGGATCGGAACACAATTGAAATGCAGGCCATCACGGCCCTAGCCCATCTGCGTGCCGCGGTGCTGTACGTGATGGACTTGTCTGAGCAGTGTGGGCACGGGCTGCAGGCGCAGCTGGAACTCTTCCAGAACATCAGGCCTCTCTTTGTCAACAAGGTGCGTGGGTATTTGGATATTTTCTAGTTTGCATGAGCAGTAAGAGAACACAACAGAAAATACAATCTCCAAAGTGATGTTTTATCCTGGAATTACCCAATTCAGGTTGGAGGGGTTGTTCACATTTAACTAGATCACTCTAATGAGTACTTTGTAGGTGTACTCACGACCTTAAGACAATAAACTAGTTCCCATTCATCTTGGGTATTCTTAGGTAATGAAAAGTATTTCAGCCTGTAAAGCTCATACATTCATTAAGTGCTACAAACTTGACCAATAAAAACGCTTTAAATTTGATTTATGTTTGTCATAAACAGTTAAAAGGTAAGGACATCCTCCATCTAAATCCATCTGTTTCTCAAAAAGTTTGGAAGCAAAAGGTCCAATGTGATTTTAAAAATAAGAATGTATCATTTCTAGCACCTTAAGTAGGTAGTTATGTCAGGCTCACTGAAGTCTGACATATTCATTATTTTGATGTCAGTTGTCCACATTAATACAGCTAAATGTAAATTTCATGAAGACATCAACCTGAACCTTGTATTTTACACAGTGCCCTGCTAAGGATCCTTTGAGGTCCATAGCAGATTCACTCTGAGACCTGATACTCTGTCCTCAGTAGCCTGATTCAGTAACAGTAAATACACACCTAACTTGATTTTTGTTCTTTCCTGCCAATCCAGGGTTGCCAGATTTAGTAAATATAAATACGTGATACCAATTAAATTTCAGATAAATAACAAATAATTTTTTCAGTATAGTTATATCCCAAATATTGTATGGGACATATGTATAGTAAAAAATAAAAATAAAAAACTCAGTCCTGGCCAGTGTGGGTCGGTGGTTAGAGCATTGACCCATGCACCGAAAAGTCGTGGGTTCAATTTCTGGTCATGGGCACTTATCTGGGTTGCAGGTTTGATCCCTGGCCCCAGTCGGGTATGTGCTGGAGGCAACCCATTGATGTGTCTCTCACATCCATGTTTCTCTCCCCAATCCCTTCCTCCCTCCCTCTCTAAAAATTAATGGGAAAAATATCCTCAGGTGAGGACCAACAACAAATTTCATTGTTTACCTGAAATTCATATTTAACTAGGCTCTCTTAATTTTTATTTGGTGATCCTATCAGTCAGTCTCCTACAAGGTTGCCAGGTATTTCTTTTAGCCCCCAGTTTGTCAGACACATCTACTTAACAGTGGACAATATTATAGCTTTGTCAAGGATCCCCATCACTAATGTTATAAGTATCATGGAGGAAGGGACACTCTCATTAGGGTGAGTGTGATTGAAGGTGCGGGATTAGCTTAGATGCTGTAACCTCCACTGCAGTTCCAGAAATCAGGAGAGCAGTTCTTCATGGATGGGAACCCAGGGGTTTCACATCTTCACTACTTTTTAGCCTGAGAGGAAGCAGCTGTATAGATGATATCCTTGAACTACCCCCTGACTAACTTAGGCTTGAAAGATACTTCAGCGTTTCCCTAGAAATGCTTGTATTTCCACAAATAAATAGTGTTTTGAGGTGCCAAACAGTGTTGTGAAAGTCACCAGATTGGAAAGCAGACCTGGAGGTACTGTTTTGTTTTCATGAAATCCACATTTATGCTTATAGCACATTTATGGATAAAAATTCAACAAATAGTAGTTAAGAAACATATGCTTCCAGTAAAAGTTTTTTTTTAACCTGTTAGCTACATTTATATGTGAATAAAGGAAATGATCACTGAAAATAAAGTAGTTGAGCATTTGTACAAAATATTTTATGAGGCATTAATTATGTTGCTGCTATTAATAAACCATTGTGTACTATACAAGTTTTTGTTTAAAATGTTACAGAAATCCTATAGATAAATATTTGTAAAGCTGCTATTGCCATTGTACCAGTATTAAAAATGTATTCTACCTTTCATCATTCATAATTTTTATGACAGATTGTGTATTGTACCCATTTGAGAATCCTGTAAATGTTGTGGATTCAATAAACTGTTGCTCCCAATGTTTATTTTGAGACTAAATGACAGCCAGAGAATATAAATACCAAGTTGCATCTGGTTGTGTTTTTAAGTAAAATAAAGAGCAAATAAACAAGGTGAGTGTGATGACCAGTACCACATTGATGACCTGTAGTATGAAGGTGGTGATCGCTTTGTTATTTCTCTTCTCGCTGTAGCCTCTTATAGTTGTAGCAAACAAATGTGACGTGAAGAGAATAGCTGAGCTCCCAGAAGATGACCAGGTAAGTCAACTTTGTTTTTAATATTTCATACCAATTCTAAATCTCATCTCAGATTGCCAGAGTTTAGAAAGAATTGTAGCAATGCTGGTCTGGCTTTTGGTTTTACAGTTGAGATAGTATCCTTGGTAGTTGAGTTAACATGACATAAAAACCGTTTAGTGGCAAACTAAACCTGAAATTTCCTGATGGCTGCTCTGTTAGAGGCTGTGGAAGCATCCATGTGTGCAACCAGTCGGTGCATGTACATTTAACCTCTGGAAGATGTGCTTACATAGGAAGGGACTGTTCTACTCCAGGGCCTTAAAGAAAATGTAGCTCAGGCCTCAGCAGCAGAAGCACAAGAGCAGCACTTTGCAGAGTAAGTTTCTAGGTAGCAGGGGTTTCCTGTGTGTCTGTTACATGGAGTCTGTGAAGAAATGAGTTTGGAAACGGACGAATGAAGGAAAATGAGCATCTGACACTGTAGGACCAGAATCTATACTGTCCACTGAAGTTTTACAAGAAACAGAATGTGAGCTTTGGTTTGTCAAACTGATTGAACCCTGCAGCCCTCTTCAGTAGCATCTCTCAGGACAGGCACTGTGAGAAACTTTGCGCTAGTACAATGGTTCTCAGGTTGTGACCGTGACCATTAGCCAATGTTACTTTCCTGTGCTGGTATGTTCTGAATGCAAGGCCTCTGAGGTCAGAAATGGGTGGGAGACACCCAGCAGGCTTGGGCTTGAACGGTCCCCTGGTGATGGGTGCACACTTGAGGTTTGGGAGCTACTGCAGTAGAATGAAGACTGCAACTGGCCGCATGCTCCGTTGAGTGGGTCTTGAGGAAGGGGCATGCTGCTCTCCTCCCTGTGCCCCTGTGGACATTTCATGCTTGGTGAGAATTAGAGTTTTCAAATAGTCATGCTGGTTTCCTTGGAGGACTGTGGTATATTCTTTAAATTGCTAATTATATAAACACGCCAGCAGATAATTCACTTATTTTTCTAAAGAGCCCACATACCTATTGAATAATCTCAGTTTTTCTGTCTAAAAGCACTGGATGGTGGAAAAGTAGGAAAGGTTGGGGACACGAGAAAGGTTGGGATGCTCAGGCTCTGATATTACACATGCTTGAGTTCAGCCTTACCACCTAGCAGTCCTGACGGGTGAGGCCACCTCTCTGAAGTAACAGTGACACCATTGGTTTTTTACCAATGATATGGTTGGGAAGATTTAATGAAATCGAGAAGTAGGTGACAGCAGGCACTATTGTGATACTAACTGTCTGGATAACAGTATCTTGTAGCCTGTATTCATCGGTGCTGACTCATTAGCAACAGTGTAGGTTACTGTGTGATGGACGCTGTCTCCACATACTTAGGCAAATGCAGAGTGTCTTACTCGGGACACACACTAGTCAGTAGTGAGGCTGGCTCTCTGACTGGTGTTCCTCAGGACACTGTTCTTTGCAGTAGGGAAGCAGGTCTTATTCACACGAAGCTAACTATTGTTGGATTGGTCAACTGTGTCTGAATGAAGTTGTGGATGGGGGAAGGGCACACAAACGAGGTCCTTTCACTTAGAGTCTTAGTGGTTTATAAGGAACTAGATGCGTAAACATTTTTGTGTTGTTTTCTAAGGAATTCTCTTAGGCTGTGGAGATTAAATATTTTTTTAATATTTAAAAAGTAGCTTTGAGCCCCAGTTGGGTGGCTCGGTTGGTTGAAGCATCATCCTGTACGCCAAAAAAGGTTGCAGGTTACATTCCCAGTCAACATATATCTAGGTGTGTATGGGAGACAACCAGTAGGTGTTTATCTATCTATCTATACACACACACACACACACATACATACATACATACATACATACATACATACATACATACTGGGGGCCCAGTGCACAAAAATTTGTGCACTCGGAGTGTCCGTCAGCCCGGCAGTCTGGGACCCCTCAGGGGATGTCCACCTGCTTGTGTGCCTGGCCAGCCTGGGTGAGAGGTTGATGGCTGTTTGCAGGCTGGCCAAGCACCCCAGTGTGGACCCTCACCCCATTGGGGTGTGGCCAGTCTGGGTGAGGGTCTGAGGGCCGTTTTCAGGCTGCCAACAGTCCCTTCAAGTTTTGGGTCCCTACTGGGGTGCCTGGGCAGCCTGGGTGATGGGCTGAGGGGCATTTTCAAGCTTTCAGGCTGCTCATAGCTCCCATTGACCCAACGTCCCAGCAAGGCTGGCTGGAAGCAGGTTTCTGGGGTTTATTTATCTTCTATAATTGATACACTGTTGCTTTAAGCCAGGCCTAGGCAGATAACAAAGCCTCCTGTTGGCTTCAGCTCTGTGGCTTCTATTGAAAGACTGTTGCCTTAGTAGATGCCCAGCCGGCCTAGGCAGGCAGTTTACTCCTGGTGCAACAGAAGCCTGCTGTTTACTCCAACTCCGTGACTGCCGGCCTCCATCTTGGCTGGGTTAATTTGCATACAGCCACTCTGATTGGCTGGTGGGCGTGGCTTAGGCGTCCTGAAGAAACCATCAATTTCAATATTACTCTTTTATTAGATTAGATACTAGTGGCCCAGTGCACAAAAATTTGTGCTCTGGGGTGGGGGAAGGGGTCCCTTAGTCCAGCCTGTGCCCTCTCGCAGTCTGGGACCCCCTCGGGGGATGTCCACCTGCTGGCGTGCCTGGCCAGCCTGGGTGAAAGGCTGGTGGCTGTTTCCAGGCTTGCCAAGCCCCCCAGTGGGGACCTTCACCCCATGGAGGTGTGGCTAGCCTGGGTGAGGGGTGAGTGCTGTTTTCAGGCTGCCCACAGCTCCCATTGACCCAGCGTCCTTGCAAGACTGGCTAGAATCAGGTTTCTGGGGTTTGTCTTCTATAATTGAAACTTTGTTGCCTTGAGCGGAGGCCTAGGCAGGCAACAAAGCCTCCTGTTTGCTTCAGCTCTGTGCCTTCTATAATTGAAACTTTATTGCCTTGAACAGAGACCCAGCCAGCCTAGGCAGGCAGTTTCCTTCGTTGCAAACAGAAGCCTCCTGTTTGCTCTAGCTCCGTGGCTGCCGGCCGCCATCTTGGCTGGGTTAATTTGCATACGCCCGCTCTTATTGGCTGGTGGGCATGGCTTAGGTGATGGTTAATTTGCATATTACTCTTATTAGATTAGGTTTTTTTTGTTTTGTTTTGTTTTGTTTTCAGAGAGAAGGAAGAGAGAGACACACACATCAATTATGAGAGGTAATCATTGATTGGCTGCCTTCTGCAGGCCGGGGTCTAAGCCCACAACCCCAGCATGTGCCCTTGACTGGAATCGAACCTGGGACCCTTAAATCCGTAGACTGATGGCTCTATCCACTGAGCCAAACCGGCTAGGGCTGTTTATCTTATGTCTCTCTTCCTCTCTCTAGAATAATAAACATATCCTCTGGTGAGGATTTTTTTTTTAAAGCTTTGAAAACGTTCTAAAAAAAAATCTGTATCTTGATCTTGCCAAGTTTCTTTTTGGAAGGTAAGATCTCACAGCATATTCTAGAAAGCCTTTGGTTTGCTTGCTGTAGTCTGGTTTGATCCTCCTAGGGAAAAATAAATAACTGTTTTGGGGGAGATGTCCTTCAAAAGAGTTAGAACAAATCACAGATGTTGTGCTAAACAGCATTTATAACACTCCTTTGAGGAACAGTAAGATTTGTTCATGAGGACTTGGAAATAACAAGTCTCTCATTTTTCCTTTATATTCCCAGAAAATATTTACAGATTTGCAGGCTGAAGGATTTCCTGTGATAGAGACGAGCACCCTGACGGAGGAAGGGGTTATCAAAGTGAAAACAGAGGTCAGTGCTTCCTCGTAGGCAGGGGCTGAGCACTTTATGGTCTTTTTCTTGTTTGATAAAAGTCAGTCGTGGGGAAAAAGTTTTCTTTCCAGGTGAGTGCTTGTGGTGGCTTAGGCAGGAGGCATGAATACAGGCACCCTCGATGAAGCCCTGGTCCCACCCATTCCAATGAAAGAGAGGCTTTGGGAGATGCTTTCACGCCCAGCTCAGGTAGTTTTAACTTTGTCCACTGCTGCTATTTATCTCAACCTGCTTTTCCATGGGAGCTGGACGGAAAAGTACTTTCATGGAACCTGTTCAGAACTAGAAGGAAAAAATAGTAAAAGTGGGACCAGCTTAAGGAGGCACTTTCTGTTAGATTTCACATGATTCTAATTTTGTTATTTCTACCTGAAATAAAAAGGGCAACTCTGATACTGTTGATTCTGTTCAGGCTGAGTTGCTCTGGTTAGAGTCCTGCGGTGGGATGTGGATCAAGTTAGGGAGTTGTCTGGTTAGCATGGAGGCGATGGTAGTGGAAGAAAGGCCCAGAAAGGGCTGTGGGATTATTAGGGCCAGCTGTGTGGTAGTGCTGCCTCTGGGTTCTGCTTCAGTTTGAGCCTGGGTTGGAAAGGGAGAAAGAGGCAGCCTCCATCCTGAAGAGTAGGGTCTACCCCAGGGGAGGTACTTGGACCTTGATGTGGTTTTGGGGACTTAGCCACTAGATGTCACTACTGAGCAGAAAAGCTTAGCCAGTTCCACACCTTGGAACATACTGGTTGCTGGTTCCTCCCTGGAGGCTGCTGCAGGATGCTTTGTGACTTTCGTGCCTTGTTTTCAAACTTTCTTAGGCTTGTGACAGGCTCTTGGCTCATCGAGTTGAAACCAAAATGAAAGGAAATAAAGTCAATGAGGTGCTGAACAGATTGCATTTGGCTGTGCCAAACAAAAGAGATGATAAGGTAAGGTTGCTCTTCCAGAGACACTTGGAGATGGAATTATGGTGTTACTGATACAGTGGACATGCCACGTGCTTCACCCAGGGGCCACAGATACAGTTGCACATATGTGCATAAATGGATGTCATGAGTGGGCTTGGGTTCTCACTCAGGCTATAAATCCTGCCACATATTTTGAAAAAGGCAAAAAAATGTAAAACCTGCTTCTTATTCCATCAGGCCTGTTAATGTTAACTCTGTCTTGTTTATCTTTCCAAAAATTCTTTTGGTATAAAAGCATATTTAAAAAAAAATTTTTAAACACAAATTTTGTGTTCTTTTAAGTTTTCATTTAATTGCTAGTTGACCATGCTCAAATGAATATCTTTATATACAGTGTTTTTTAATTTGCAAATTTATTTGTAGAGATTTTAAGGTATGGCATTGAAAATATTGTCTTCCAAAATGCCTTATGTGTATATATTGTGCTGATGGTTCCTTGCACCTTTGGTGTTGACATCTGTTAGTCTAGTGGATTACAACAGGTTAAAGATATGGCTGCTAACTGGGTGGACAGTGATGTGGCTGTCATAAATACAAGTATCAAATTACATACAATTTTATATATTGATTTTACTACAATTTTTTAAGAGATGGCTCCATTGTGATATATTTCTTTAATGATTAGTGCAGGTGAGCATTTTTTTGTTCGTTTGGTTTTTTTTTGTTTGTTTGTTTGTTTTGCAGGTGAGCGTTTTTGATGGGCTTTTTGGTTTTTCAGTTGTTCAGGTCATTTATATTTTACCCATTGATTTGTAATTTTTATATTTAATTAGGTAATTAGACTTTTTTTAATTTTTTAAATTACAGTTAACATGTATTTTGTGGTATTAAGTTTCAGGTGTACAGCTTAGTGGTTAGACAGTTATATACTTTCAAAGGGTTTTGTACTACAAAACATTTTGTTTTCTTCATTTTGTCATTGGAGGATTTTTAAAAATATATTTTTATTAATTTCCAAGAGAGGAAGGGAGAGGGAGAGAAACATCAGTGATGAAAAAATAATTGATCAACTGCCTCCTTCATGCCCCCTACTAGGGATCAAGCTCACAAACCCCGGGCATATACCTTGACCAGGAATCGAACCCTGACCTGGTTCATGATTTGATACTCAATGACTGAGCCACACATGTAGACTGGAGGATTTCCTTTTTAATCTCAGAGGAAGTACACATATTTATGCTATTAGCGTATATTAATGTTTTTTCAGTGGTTGCTTGGTTTGGTGTCAGGCATATCAATGCCCACCACCCATTCCAAAAATGGTTCTTGTTCTATACTTAGATGGTTTAATTTATTTTTAATTTTACCTGTTTTGAATAAAAGTCTTCACTTAGTTTTGAATTTATTTTGTTAGGAAGCAGGTGGAGGTAGTTATCCAGCTCTACTTTTCAGTCATGTTTATATCTAAGTTCCTTTTGTTCATGATGTGCTTTATTTCTTACGTTGCTTTCTTTGTTTATAATTGTTCTTGGTAACCTTAATGTTAATTTTTTCTAAATAAACTTTAGAATCGGCTCTTAGTCCTCCTTAGCTGACGTGCCCAAACTAACCCTGCACCCTCCCTTCTCCCCATGAGTCATCTGTTGATTTTTAATTAGGTGGGGTGTGGTTTTATGTATTTTTTGCGGATAGAGAATTTACTCTTAGATTTTTGTTTGTGTGTTTCTTTCCCTTTCAGCAAGGTGTTTTACATAAATATCTCCCATAATATCTTCTTAGGAGAGACCTCCTTTCATCCCAGAAGGAGTGGTGGCACGCAGGAAGAGAATGGAAATTGGGGAGGCTCGCAGGAAGAGGGTAGGTCACTGTCGACCTTACTGAGGGTGGGCAGAAAGACTTGCACTAAGGCTCGGAGACTTAGAGCATGAACAGGCCAATAGCACCCTGACACTCTGTGAGAACAAGGCTGTGAAACCCTACACAGGTTCCCTCCCTTGTGTCTGTGGCACAACAGCTGTCCTACTGGATGTAGGAGCTGAGTGCCAAGTGTGGGAAGGATTAGTTCTTAGGTTGGAGAGGAGGTTATTTCACAGGAAAAAGGAGGTGGGGCTCAGCTATTCTGGACCTGAAAGGTCAAATAGAACTGATCATAATTGTGTTTTTTTTTAATTGCAGGAACGGGATATTGAACTGGAACTGGGAGATGATTATATTTTGGATCTTCAAAGTAAGGGCCCGAATGTACTGTTATTTTAAAATGCCAGTTTCATGTAAAGTGTTTCAGGAAAGTGTGAAAGGGCTTTAATGAGCACAAATCTTCCAACATTTTGTTAATTTCTTAAAAATGAAAGGTTGCGTGTTGACAGGGCTCTGAGATTTCTTCCTTTCTGATGCTTTTGTGTCATTTAAGGATGAGAGATTATTTTTGTAACTTTCATAGCAAGTAAATGTGGAGCCAGGTTAATGTTGTCATTTATCTGTTATTCATGCCTTTTTCCTTTGAATATATCATACTTGTTTCATTTTTGTTTTCCTTTATGGTCACTTCATGGTGAGGTGCTGATAGACCTTGGACAATGTTTGGGGGTGAATCTTTACTAAGCAGGTGGCTTTGTTACATAATGTTGAGTACAAACACTGTTGTCTTTAGAGAGGGGAATGACTTGCGTAAGTTATAACATTTTGGACATATGATAGTTAAGATATTAAAAATTACTGTAAATTTTGTTTGTTTGTTTGTTTTTTACTTTAGAGTACTGGGACATAAT
The DNA here is from genome assembly GCA_004026665.1 of Murina feae. NCBI lineage: Eukaryota > Metazoa > Chordata > Mammalia > Chiroptera > Vespertilionidae > Murina > Murina feae. Next base: position 5,296 of record PVJC01029924.1, on the reverse strand, counting down.
GAATTCATCTGAAAAGTATGATAAGATACCTGAGATCTGGGAAGGCCATAATGTAGCTGATTACATTGATCCTGGCATCATGCAGGTTTGTGTCACTTGTTAAATCACATGGTTTTCATTCCTTTTTAATACAACCACAAAAAGATACAAACACAACTTTTAGCTGGTCTCATGGTGTAATGGTCTTATGACTCAAGCACAACTTCGGACTCACCTGCCTCTGTTGCCATCATTCCTTCTACATCCACAAGCCTCCCTATCCCCAGTCACCCACAGCTTGCTCCTACGAGTGTCCTGGAGACTCCAGTGCTCTGCCCATTTGCAGGGCCATTCATCCTCTTTCCCCCTGAGGCCTTTTCCCTTCTCAGCTCTTGCTCTACTTCCCTGGCCCATCATAGCCTGCCTTTGTGAGAACGTAGAGCCGCCGTGGGTGTGAGTGCCCAGGTGCTTCTCATTGGCAGATACTTTGGGGTGCAGCATCCCTGGTTCTCAGGCCTGGTTCCTTGTCTTCTCTAGAGTTTTGCTCCACCACCAGTATCTGCCTCCTGTTTCATTCCCCTCCCTGTTTGCTTTTTCTTAGCACATGAGTGCCTGCAAATTTCTGTCATTTTTAAAAAACAAAAGTCCTGTGTCCTCCTTTAGTTGCTATCCTGTCAGGCTTTTTGAAGAATAAATATCAATATTTGCTATCTACATTTCCCCACTTTCTTCTCGATTCCCTTAGTTAATGGTGCCCTTATTTATACTTTCAGTCTTCAGATATCAGGGGGATGAACCCTAACATAAACCCCCTTCACACTTTCTGTTTTTTTCACTTCTGAATAGTCCTGTTCCCTGTTGTCTGATGTTCATTCTTGCTGCCTTGGCTTTAACTAGTCTGTTTTCCCAGCTCTTCCCCTCACATTCTGTTGTCCACACTCACACAAGAAGTCATGTTGCTTTCCTCTAAACTCTTGCATTGTGCCTCTTGCCTTCATCTCATTGCATAGTGTCCTCACTGTGGGTTCTGGGTGGCCTGTGGTTAGTCTGGCCATGCTGTTCTGGTCTGGGCCCTCACACTCTCACATAAATAGTGATATAGGCACATCTGACTGCTGGATTCCTGTGAGTTTACTTATTTGGTTATGATGTACGTACATTTAAAAATTTTAACAGTACGACCTGTGAAGTGTTTTGGGGGATGGCATTAGGATGGATAAATGGACACAATAGTATAAGATCAGTGCAGACTAATGATTTAAGTTCTTCAAGAACAGAGGCTCTTCCATGTGCCTACTGAGAGAGGGGATTGAGGGAGGTGCTGTCTGTCTGCACATTTCTAAAGGAGAAAAAGATCTGACACCAAGCTATTAATGTGTTGTCACCTCAGCATTTGCACATTCTTCATTTTCTTTCTGTAACCTTTGCTAGTAGGTCAGCTCTGACGTGTATGTGGCCCACATGAGACAACCCTGGCATCCATTGCACACTGAAAGGCTTAGAGGAAACCTGATTCCCATAGAAAAGTTCCTACACTTAATTGAGTTTTTCAATGTTGATTTTGTTTATGACCCTTTTTAAAGAAATTGGAAGAACTAGAAAAAGAAGAAGAGCTAAGAACAGCTGCTGGAGAGTATGACAGTGAATCAGAAAGTGAAGATGAAGAAATGGTGGAAATCCGACAGCTAGCAAAAGAAATCAGAGAAAAAAGGAAGTTGAAAATTCTGCAATCCAAAGAGAAGGACACACAGGGACCCAGAATGCCACGAACTGCTAAGAAGGCAAGTTTTGTGTCTCCTCGAGGTGTGACCCATTTCTTTTCATATTGGATTCTCTTACAATCATTGCAAGATAAAACATGCTCACCTGTGTGTAGTGATAACATGCTTTTTTGTTGTTGATATGTATTGATTTTAAGGTTAGTTGAGTCTTGATCTTTTATTTCCGATTATTATGCTTTTCTTGGTGATTTTCAAAGTTCAGGAGATCATAGTTTAGTCAGGACTCTTTTGCAATTTACAGAAACCTAACCCAATCTAACATAAATCTGAGGGCGATTTATTGGCTCCTGTAACCTGTTAGTTCAAGCTCGAGTGGGTCAGTGAGGTTGGGGTTCTTTCCAGCTCTTAGCTCCATTTCTGTAGGCATCTTTCTCTACTCAGTTCTTGTCAGGGTGGCAGGTGAGGTTAGATCCTGTGGTTGCCCCCAAACCACAGAGGATGATAGAAAGGGTGGAGGCAGCTCCCCAGAGAAAGAGGAAGATGTTCAGGGCAGTTAAAGTTCAGTGGGACAGGAAGGAAATGACAGCAGTGCACACACCTCATGGGTATTCCTGTGCTCGATACTGTTTTCATGTTATAGCAAGTGAGTGGTTCTTGGCAGACGCAGACATCACTGTATCCACCAGTGGTGCTGCAGGGACACTGGTTGGGGTTATGTGTCACATGACCTGCCTTAATGACTTCATATGCACACAGGAATCCCCTGCAGAATTGTGCAGAATCCAGGGATAAAGTGTCCACTCTTCTACACGTGGCTAGTGCCCAGGAAATGTTAGTTTTCATGAGAATTATTGAGCTATCCACAGACATCAGAATGAGCCCAAGTAAAAGATATAATTTATAAAAGAGGTGTATCACAGATCAATATAAAAGGCACATTTTCTGCTGAATTTTTTTTTTTAACATTTCATCAAACTGATTTTGCTTAAAAGAAATATACTTTCCCCTCTTTTCAGGTTCAGCGGAAAGTCTTGGAGAATGAGATGCGCAGTCTTGGTGTTGACATGGATAATGACAATGTGAGTGTGCAGAGATGGTCTCAGATACTTCATAGTTGGTTACAGCTTCATACTATAAAACCAGGGACTCAGAAACTTGTAGGGTCACAGAGTTCACTAGAAAAGAAATTAGATCTCACCATGGACGTGTTTGATCCTTGTCTCGAACACTGTCTCAGTTCTTTACTGCTCTTGGTAGGGGTCGTGTCTGCATAGTGAGCTGGGCTGAGCCTTTCACAGAGAGGCCCTGGAGTCTCAAAAGATGAGAATAATTACCTTAGTTGAGTCTTCTGTTAAGCTCATATCTCTTACTTGTTTTGACAATAAAATTCCTTACTGCTTTAAAAAGAAGAAAGAAAGAAAAGAACTTAGGACCTGCAGATTTTCTGTTGAGGAGCTTCACTAGCCTGACATTTTGTTTGAAAGTGGTTGGTTGAGGACAGACAGTGTTAGTCACACTATTGTCTATTTCCTTTCGGGGAACAGGTTGGACATTTGGCTCATCCTATTGGTACAGGATGGTGTTACCAGAGTCAGTTCTTGCTGTTCCCATTTGAGAAGAATTTAGGAAGAAGACTTGGCCATGCCATCCTCCTCAATTAGAACTCATCCTTGTGGGGGAATGGAAGGTTTCCTGGGTGTCATTCTGGTGTCCAGTTCAGTTAATGTTTTATTATATTTGGGTATTCATTTATAAAATTTGGAAAGTTCCTACAACTAGAAAGAAAACAATTTTGGTTACAGTGCACAAAAATGAACTAGGCTACCATGTGGTGCATGCCTTTTTATTCATGTTTATGCAGAGAACTTTAATCTTTCTGTTTTTCTTTCTTTGAAATCTGTTTATACTCACATGCTACACACTGCATCTACATTTCATTGTGCAACAGGCACTTGCTTTTAGGGTAATAAATGGTATCTTCATTTTAAGCCTTTTTGATTGCTTGCAGTTTAAAAATTCATTTGCTGTTGCCTCAAAGAATGTAAGCTGATGTGTTAAAAATGCACAATAAAAACAAGATTTATGTCAGCGAGAAATATAAATTGGAAATGTTAAAACAATATTGCCGATCCTTCACAGTTTTTTTTTACTGGAACTTTAATTTTGTTGACTAAAGTCTTTACCTGGTGCTTTGATTAGCTTTAGTTATCAAATAACCATGAGGTACTATTGAGTCTCTCAATGAGAGGGGAACTTAGGCTGCAAGTCATCCAAAGCTGTGTTCTGAAATCTTAACGACTAGAGGGCATTTCAGGTTCCTGTTAGAATGCCAATGTTTTTTTTGCTTAGTGAGTTATCCCAGGGTATATACATCTTTGTATAAAAGAACTTTTCCATATTCTGGATTATTTTCTCAAAACACATACCCAGAGGTGGAGTAGTGAAATCAAAGGGTAGTGTTTGTTGAAGTTCCTTTCCAGAAGGGTTCGGCTGATTTGGATTTTCATCAGTAACGAGTGAGAACACCCTGCTCACATGGAGTTGTAGTTTAATATGCATATGTAGCTTCTGACTTTTGGGGGCTTATTAAGTGTTGGACTTACTGCCTGCCTGCCTTTAGGGGGAGCTGAGTTATCCTTAGATCCACATAAGTGAGGGGCTGAAGAACAACCTATCGGTGGCCATCTGCATGGCTTTGCTGAATGAACCCCAAGGCTGAGCTTTCTGATGTTGGTCACAGTGTTGACAGGCTTAACCCAAAATGGAGGAATAAAGAAGTTAAAACTCTATGTCTAAGATTCAGATTGTGCTGAGCTAATGATCTAGGTTAAGGAGAAACATTGCTGAATGACAACTCTAATTTTTTTTTAATGGAGTAAAATTAGCTTTGTAACCATTAAGTGTTAAATGAAAAAGAATATTTGGCAAACAATGTGAAATTAACTTTGTGTATTTTAAAGATCTCTTTTTAGCTTATTTGATAATGGCTTTGGTAAAAGCTCCTGAGTGCCCTCTCTCCTTGGAGTGATGTCATGTTTGTCACTGAGCCTGAAAGCCAGCCTAGGATTCTGCAATGTGCTCTTTGTGCTTTTCAGGCCCATTATGCAGTCCAAGCCAGAAGGTCTCGGAGTGTCACTAGGAAAAGGAAGCGGGAAGACTCTGTCCCGCCCACATCTCTTGCCCGGAGTCGCAGTTGCTCTCGAACTCCACGTGATGTGTCTGGTCTTCGGGATGTCAAGGTTAGTCTCTGTCATGTGCAATTAATAACACGATGGCCTCTGCTTTTGGCTACCTGAACATTCAGGGTAAACCCTCCCCATCCCTCAGCTGTCCTTCGAAGCAGGAAATGCAGTTGGGGGTTAGTTGTTTGCATGGGCCTGTTCAATTGGGTATTCCTCGCCCTAGATAGTTTGGGTCAGTGGATAGAGCGTTGGCCTGCAAACTGAAGGGTCCCAGGTTCAATTCCGGTGAAGGGCACATGCCCAGGTTACAGGCTCGATCCTCAGTGGAGGGTGTGCAGGAGGCAGCCTGTCAATAATTCTCTCTCATCATTAATGTTTCTCCCTTCCTCTCTGAAATCAATAAAAAATATATAT
>PVJC01029923.1:0-21531 GCA_004026665.1 Murina feae | reverse complement strand
TCCATGGCTGCCGGCCGCCATCTTGCCTGAGCTAATTTACATACAGCCATTCTGATTGGCTGGTGGGCGTGGCTTACCCCCTCCCAGAGAAACGGTTAATTTTAATATTTCACTTTTATTAGTTAAGATATTGTTATAGTTGAACACCTGTGTCTTTTTAGATATTGGCTAGATAATAGTTTTATTATTAAATCTAATAGCTACCGAAATATCAAAATTAGCCTGAGGAATATTGACTCAATACAAATTTTAATTATGCTTCTTAAATTCTACATTTTTATTTTTTATTGTAACATGTCCATCCCATATCATCATACTTCCCAATCCCCTAGTTTCCTCTTTCTGCTCTTGTTGATGCCTCCTCCCCAATATTGCCTTCTACATGACCACAGCTAGCTCAGTCTTCCTCTCATCTAACTTGCCAAGTTTGTGTCTCTATCTTTATTTGCTTCTTAATTGTTCCAGTTAGAATGCTTATTATTTTGAGAATAGAAACATTTCTATATCCATAGTGCCTGGCTTAGAGACTAGTGTAGTGTAGGCACCTTAAAATTAAACACATCTTGAAGGAATTTATCCTCAGACTTTCCTTAAATATCAGTTATCACTTCCATTCCTTTGCCTCCCCTGCCCTTCAGGTGGTACCTGGGTGTTTAATATGCTCCTCAAGAATTCATAATGACAGAAGTATTTGCATATCTCTTACTCCCTCCCAGTGGCCAGAATGCAATCATTCCACCTTTGTCTTTTCTTCAGTTCATACTAACCAGGTTTGCTTTTTTGTCCTTCAGTATAGCTATTTACTGAGCTTCCTCTTTCCTCAGTGATTTCAGCAACTGGTCTACATTTTACTCTCTGCCTTGTATCTTGTGAAATTTATGGCTACAGAACATAATTCAATCATTTCACAGTTCCTCAAATTCCTCAACTCTAATAATTTAATTTTTACCAGCAACAAGCACAATCACATAATCCTTCAAGTTCATAAACACTGACATTTTATTGTTTTCCATATATTACATGTTCTTTTGTGGATCTAAGCATGTTGATATAATATTACTACATTCAGAAAGTAATTTTGGAGATGCCCTCAATATGAAGAGTATTCAAAGAGGAGTGATCTCATGGTCCTCTTACAATCAAGAAGGCAAAAATGGGTAGAAGATTTGACCAGAAAAAACTTAACACTTCGATGCCAGTGAGGGCTTCAAAACTTCCTTCATATATATAACTTCTGAATTTTTTCCCAACTTCTGCCCTAACTTCCACACCTAATAAATGCAAATTGTTTTCTCTGAATGTAATCCAACTCCAATCATGTTTATGGGGAATTTTTTTATTTACAAGATACAGTTCTGGGAACTTGGCATAATATCAGTAAACAACACAGATAAAGCTGCCTGCCTTTTTGGCATTAAGTCTTTTGTTTGAATTCTCTCTGAGAATGCATCCTATTTTGTCTTTTATTATATACTAGAGACCTGGTGCATAAAAATTCATGCACTGGAGTGGGGCATCCCTCAGCCCGGCCTGCTCCCTCTCACAGTCTGGGAGCCCTCAGGGGTGGGAGGTGACCCAGCAATCATGGGAAGGCAACACCCTATCACAACTCTGCTGCTGCCACTGCCAGCAGCACAAGCCTTGGCTGGCCCTGGTTACTTAAGCCTCAGGCGGCCCTGGGCAGTTGGGAAGCCACTATCTGAGGTTTGCCTGCACCTTGGGTTGGCCCTGGGTGGCTGGGGAGCTGAGGGGCCTGGGGGACTCTGGAAGCAGGCACAAGGAGTGGCCAGGCCCGCCTAGGAGTGGCCCTGGTCTTGCAGCACACCTGCTGCCCCAGCAGGACTGAGGGGACTGGGTGCCACCATCTTGTAGCTGTGTGGGCCACCATCTTTGAGGGCATGGTAGTCAATTAGCAATTCCCTCCTTATTGGCTGTGGGCACCACCATCTTTGTGATGGCATGAGGGTCAATTAGCAAAATCCCTCTTTATTAGATAGGACGACTGGCCTGGTGCATGGGTTCGTGCACATTGAGAGGAAATTAATTAGAAGGTGGCAGGATGTATGGGACTAGGAGAGAGGGGCTGGACACGCCTTGGAGCCAACCTTCTGTGGTCCCTCCCCAGCCAGCTGCACCAGGGGTGGTGCAGTTAGAAGGGCATCTGCAGCCTGAGTGGGGTCCCTCTGGCAGGTGAGGTCCTTGGCCTGACCTGTGGGGATCGTGCCAAAACTTGCTCTCCAATATCCCCCAAAGGGTCCTGGAGTGTGAGAAGGCACTCTGCAAAGTTGGTGTCACACAGGGTGTGGAATGCAAATGCAAGTGTGCAGAAAACCAGATTTGGAGCCAACAGTGCCCCATCAACAACATAACACATGGTCGAAGGTGGAATCACGCAGCCCTGTGAGGAATTGGGTTCCCTCCTCTCTAGTTCTGGGGTGTGTCACCCAAGAACCACTGCCCCCAAGTAACTGCATCTCGCCAGCTCCTCTGTTGAGCATTTGTCCCCTGGTGGTCAGTGTGCATCATATCAACGGACTGGTCAGCCGGTTGCTTACCCTTTTATATATATAGACTAGGGGCTTGGTGAATGAAATTCATGCACTGAGGGGGGGTGTTCCTCAGCCCAACCTGTCCCCTCTCACATATTGGGAGCCTTCAGGGGGTGTTCTACTGATGACTTAGGCCTGCTCACTGCTCCCCTTGGGGAGTGGGCCTAAGCCACAGTCTGGCCTCCCTTTGTGGGAGGTGACCAGGCTAATCAGGGGAAGCCACCAGCCCCATCACCCCACTGCTGCAGCCACTGCCAGTCACCACAGCCCCAAAGGTGTTTTCATCAACATGGACTCCAGTCCCTCCACCATGAAAAAATGACAGCTTTCTTTAGGCATTTTCAAGATGTGTCTTTCATAAGATATGAAATTTCTTTTTTTTTTTTTTATCCTCACCTGAGGCTATGTTTTCATTTATTTTTAGAGAATGTGGAAGAGAAGGGAAAAACAGAGAGAAACATCAAAGTGAGAGGAACACTTTGATTGGTTGCCTCCTGCATATGCCCTGACCTGGGCCCCAGCCAGGGAGGATCCTGCAACCTAGGTACATGCCCTTGGTCATAATTGAACCCAGACCCTGCAGTCAGCAGGCTGAGGCATTATGCACTGAGCCAAACCAGCTAGGGCAGGATATGACATTTCTTAGCCCTCCAGCAGTGGACCTTCATTTTTTTTCTCCAGGAGTGTGGTGGAAAAACCCTAGATCGCCTTTTTGGATTCTTATTACCCAAGTTACTAAGAATATTACCAGTGGCATACAGGGAACTTAGCCAATGAGGGATCAGAAAAGGCGTTTCCTCTGTAGTTCACTCCCATCTCCAGCTCCACCCTTGCTCCTTCAATCCCATTTCCATCCCTGCCCAGGCCTGTAACCTCTGGACCAGGATGCAGGCCTGGGCAGGGGACCCCAAGACCCCTGAATATGCCAGCTCTGACCCTGCCCAGGCCTGCAGTCTCTGCCTGGGGCTGAAGGCATGGGCAGAAGACCCCCAAACCCCTTCCAATTGCCAGATTCACAGAGCCCAGGCCTCTGCGATCACCGGCTCTGATCCTGCCCCCTGCCATCTCCAACTCTGCCCTTGATCCACTGGCAGCTTCTGACCAAGGCTGCAGGACTAAGCAGGGGACCCCCAGCCTCCTCTGATCCTGAGGTCTGCCCTGCCCCACTACAGCCTCTGGCCAAGGCTACAGGCCTGGCCAGGAGACTCCCAGGCCCCTGCCATTGATGCCTCCACCCTTGAGCCTCTGGCCAAGGCTGCAGGCCTGGGCAGGAGACCCCCAGACTCCTGCTTTGCTGGCTCCACCGGTGCCTAGACCCCTGCGATTTCAGGCTCTGCCGCTGCCCCTCCGATCACTGGCTCTGAGGAGCCCAGTACCCTGCAATCTCGGGCCTTGCCCCTGATCAGGCCTGAGGCTTCTGGCCCAAGCCTTATGCCTTGTAGAGCACCCTCATACCCCTCCAATCACCAGCTCTGCCCTTGCCCATGCCTGAAGCCTCTGGTGAAGGCCTCTGTCCAGGACATGGGTCTCCCAGCCCCCTCTGATTGCCTGTTCCACCCCTTGGGCCGCCCACCTCCCTGCCACCTGCCTGGCTAACAGTCTTGACCACTTCTGTGGTGGGGCTGAGCTGGACTGGGTGCCGCCATCTTGTGGCTATGAAGGCAGCCATCTTTGTGATGGAGTGATGCCTAATTTGCATATTACTCTTTTGTTAGACAGAATGTGATTTATAATTTTATGAGATGTTGTGTTCAGCAGAATCTTGGAACCAGACAAATCCTACTACTTATAGCTTAAGTAATATCTCTTTAAGTCTCAGTTTCCTTTTTATGATAAGATCATGTAACCTCATAAGTTTGGGGACAAGTTAAGCAAAATGATGCTTACAGTGTCTTAGATAGTGCCTACTGAATAGTAAGTATTCTAAATTTTATTATTATTAATAGTAATATTGATACTCTAGTGGTAATTAAAGTAATGGTACTGAACTTAAGGGTGCAATAAATTGTAGCTATTTATATTATCAACTAGGGGCCCGGTGCACAAAAATTTGTGCACTTGGGAGGTCCCTCAGCCTGGCCTGTGCCCTCTCACAGTCTGGGACGCCTCTGGGATGTTCACCTGCTGGCATAGCTGGTCATCCTGGGTGAGGGGCTGATGGCTATTTGCAAGCTGGCCAAGCCCCCCAGTGTGGACCTTCACCCCATTGGGATGTGGCCAGCATGGGTGGTGGGCTGATGGCCGTTTTCAGGCTTTCAGGCTGCCCATAGTCCCTTCAGGTTTTGGGTCGCTACTGGGGTACCTGGCCAGCCTGGGTGAGGGACTAATGGCTGTTTGCAGGCTGGCCCAGCCCCCAGTGGAGTCCCTCACCCCATTGGGATGTGGCCAGCCTGGGTGACGAACTGAGGGCTGTTTTCAGGCTTTCAGGCTGCCCACAGCTCCCATTGACCCAATGTCCCAGCAAGGCTGGCTGAAAGCAGGTTTCTGGGGTTTATTTATCTTCTATAATTGATACACTGCTCCTTTAAGCCGAGGCCTAGGCAGATAAAGAAGCCTCCTGTCTGCTTCAGCTGGTGGCTTCTAAAATTGAAAGAATGTTGTCTTAGTAGTTGCAGCCAGAACTGCTGTTTGCTTCAACTTCGAGGCTTCTATAATTGAGACAATGTTGCAAATATGTTGTTGCCTGGAGCTGGGAGAAGTCCAGGTGGCCTGCCAATAGTTTTACTCCTGCTGCAACGGAAGCTGCCTGTTTACTCAGCTCCGTGACTGTAGGCCTCCATCTTGGCTGGGTTAATTTGCATACAGTTTCTCTGATTGACTGGTGGGAGTGGCTTAGGCATCCTGAAGAAATGGTCAATTTCAATATTATGCTTTTATTAGATTAGATATTTTTTACATGCCACTATTCTACTGAATAGTAAGCTCCTTAAAGCTAAGGATTCTCTCTCTCTTTCTCTCTCTCTCTCTCTCTCTTTCTCAACATCTGGTTGGATAGCATATTGTGAAAATTAAAAGAAAATTCTGCCGTATTGAATTTAATTTAAAACACATAATTTCATCTTAATAACTTCCAGGTTTTTATTTGTTTTCAAATTTCTCCAAAGTAATTTGTTTTTAATACTTACCAGTTCCTTAAAACAACAACAACAACAACAACAACTAAACAGCAAATTATAAGATATTGTGAATCTGAATATTCATATATTTAGAAAAGAATTTCAAATTCCACTCTCTTGTTAAGAAAGTTGTAATTGATTTATATGAGCATAATTGATATTTAGTTAAGAGATAGACAACCTATAATACATAAAAATTTCAGCCTTGTTCATTGAAATGATATGTGAAACATATTGTCTAGACATAGATTGCTATTTATGGAGAAGCAAGTCTGAGAAATGTACTCATTAGAGGTCATTATGAGATTTTTTAAAAAAGATACAAAGCATCCACTTTGAGGATAGTGAAACCTAGCATCTAACCTTTTCAAAGCCAGTATATTCCATATTTGGTATGCTAATGACTAATCAAATGACAATCAGTATGTATTTTAAACCACAATGCAAATATAGAACTTCATTTGGTGATGTTAATACTTGAAAATAATTATGGAAATTTCCTTGGGTGAAGGACAGCAAATATTAGTACAACTAATATAGCACTTATTTGATTAGATCCTAACTGCCTTAATCTGCCAAATGATGCTAAGAAATCTGCCACCTAGTGTCACATTTTCATCCTCATTTCTAAAATACTAGAAAAGAACAATATTCATTTTAAATGTGTCAGCTTCCTTTGAGACAGTCCTTCACAGTTTAGCTATGGTTTGCTGTATACGTTTGACAACTAGATCAAGTTTCAATACTCTGAAATGTCAATATGAATATTCAGTAATGTCTTACATTTGGATAATGTATTTTAATAAGCAAAGTAAGAGTCAGATGGCCACTTTAAGTTAAGAATATTTTTTAGATTTTTCAGCAACATGGAAAATGACTTTTTGTGCTTGTTTTCTTTTAAGTGTGAGATTTATTTTTGCAATACCAACTGGTGACAGAGGTAAACCTGGCTTCTAAACAAGGCAGTGTTTCATCTCTGTGTGAATCATTGCTGCACTCTCTTCCACCTGGAATCACAGGTGGGCATGGTAATCTTATCCATAGTTCAAAGCAAATCCATCTTCAGATTTCAAATTATAAGATAGCACCATACATTGCAGAATGGTCACCCATGCATTTTGAATAATTTCCACAATTCTATAAAATAGATAAGTCATTTGTCAGATGAGATAACTGAAAGATATAAAGTTAAATACCTTGGTATTTGCTTTAATGGCCAAGGTCTCAAATTCTTTTATTTATTCTTAGTCATAAAATTATATTTTATTATAGATTACATTAACATATAAATACATTGAAATATACAATATAATACAAAGTCCAAATTAGAGGAAGAATAAAACTCCCATAACCTCCCCCTTCCAAAAACTATTTCAGTTCACCTTCTATTTTTATCTATACACATTATATATATATATAATTTTTTACTATTATCAAAATGTAGTAATAAATTAATTTGCTCTGTACATACTCTGAAAAAACTTGTTTCTCCCCATTTCTCACAATTTTTATACATTTTTCTCTGTTTGCATATGACAAAAAAACACTATAATAATAATTCTTATGCATATATTTTTAGTTGTCAAATTTTTTGTGTAATTTAAAAATATGTTTTCATTAAAAGTGATATTGTATATGCTGAATAATCCTATATAATAAAGAGGCATTATGCAAATTACCTGTCACTCCCTCACACAAAGATGGTTGTCCTCGTGTGGTCAAAAGATGGCTGTTGCAACATGGCTTGCAGGAAAGTGCAGTTGCAGGGGGACCAAGCCTGAAGGGAGAGCAGTTGAGGGAGACCACAACCTACAGGAGAGGGCAGTTGGGGAGGAACTGGCCTGCAGGGGGAGGGCAGTTGGGGGTGAGCAGGCTTGCAGGGAAGCAGTTAAGCATCAACCAGGCTGGTAGGGGAGTGACTGGTTAGAGGTTGATCAGCTGGCAGACAGAAATGGTTAAGTGCAATCAGGCAGGCAGGCAGGCGAGTGGTTGGGAGCCAGCACTCACAGATTGTAAGAGGGATCTCCGACTGCTGATGGGGCCAGATCCCAGTGCTGCCCCTTTCACAGAGGCAGCAACAGAGGCAGCAGTGCAGGCCTGGTCCAGTCACCATGCCTCTGCAGAGGCTGGACAGGGTGCAACATGCTGTGCCTCAACTCTCACAGCCCCTTCCTCAGCAGGCCTGGCCCCAGATTTCCCCACCCACCAGTGGGTGAGGGGCAAGACCAGCACTAAGAAGCAGGAACCAGCACACACACATATATCTAATCTAATAATAGTGTAATATTTAAATTGACCAACCCTTCAGGATGCCTAAGCCATGCCCATCAGCCAATCAGAGTGACTATGCAAATTAACCCAACCAAGATGAAGGCCAGCTCTCAAGGAACTGAGTAAATAGGCAGCTTCCATTACAGCAGAAGTAAAACTGTTTGCCGGCCACCTGGGCTTCTCCTGGCTCCAGGCAACAACATATTTGCAACAATGTCTCAATTATAGAAGTCTTGGGAGCTGAAGCAAACAGCAAGCCAGGCCGGACTACTAAGGGCAACATTGTTTCATTATAGAAGCCATGAGCTGAAGCAGAGAGGAGGTTTCCTTACCTGCCTAGGCCTCAGCTTAAAGGAACAATTATAGAAGATAAATAAACCCCAGAAACCTGCTTCCAGCCAGCCTTGTTGGGACATTGGGTCAATGGGAGCTGTGGGCAGCCTGGAAGCCTGAAAACTCCCCTCAGCCCATCACCCACAATGGCCACACCCCAATGGGGTGAGGAACCCCACTGGGGGGCTTGGCCATCCTGCAAACAGACATCAGTCCCTCGCCCAGGCTGGCCAGGTACCCCAGTAGGGACCCAAAACCTGAAGGGGCTGTGGGCAGCCTGAAAGCCTGAAAATTGTCCTCAGGCCCGCAACCAGGCTGGCCAGGCATGCCAGCAGGTAGACATCTCCAGAGGGGTCCCAGACTGTGAGAGGGCACTGGTTGGGCTGAGGGACCTCCCCAGTGCACAAATTTTTGTGCACCAGGCCCCTAGTATGTATATATGTATACATATGTATATGTATATGTATAAGCATGTATATCACTGTTGTTTTTATTTTTCAATTTCTGAAAATAGTAATTATTGACTGAAAAATTTGAGAATCAATTGAAGTAAATTGATCAATTTGTTTGTTTTTAACTGATTAATAAATCAAGTAAAAATATATATACTGAATATTCACAATAGAAAATGTATAATCCACATATTCATGGAAGATGGTAAGAAATGAGAAAATAAGGCTTATTTCATCTATTTTGTTCCAATCACAGTTAGGCTTTTATTTCCTGCAATTTAAGTCTACAGACAATTCTATACATTATGCCTTATTAATTATTTTTACATAAAAAATTCTGCTGTATTGAAAACCTGATGCTTCATTCGTCTCTATGTCATTTATGTCAGCTCTAATCTTTATTATTTCCTTCCCTCTACTTCCCCTGGGCTTTTCTTGCTGTTTTCTTTCTAATTCATTTAGTTGTAGGGTCAGATAGTTCATTACTTCTTTTTCTTGTTCCTTGAGGTAGGCCTGTAATGTTCTGAACTTTCCTCTCAGGACTGCTTTCAATGTATCCCCTTGGTTTCAAGTGGTTGTGTGTTCATTTTCATTTGTTTACAGGAAGGTTTTAATTTCTTGCTTGATGGTTTGGTAACTCATCCATTGTTTAATATTGTGCTATTTAGCCTCCAGGAATTTGAGTGTTTTTGAGTGTTTTTATTGTAGTTGATTTCTAACTTCGTGCCACTGAGAAGATGCTTAGTATTGTATCAATATTCTTGAATTTGTATAGACTTGCTTTGTGCCCTACTGTGGTCTATTTTTAAGAATGTTCCATGTGCACATGAAAAGAATGCATATTCTGTTGCTTTGGGGTGAAATATTCTGTAAATATTGATTAGATCCATCTGATCTAGGTGTCAATTAAGGCCTCTGTTTCCTTGTTAATTTTTTGTCTGGAAGGCCCATCCATTGATGTCAGTGGGGTGTTAAAGTCCCTCACTATGACTGTATTTCTGCCAATCTCTCCATTAAAATCCATCGAGAGTTTTTTATTTACTTGGATGCAGCCATATTGTGTGCATATATGTTTATATGGGTTATATTTTCTTGTTGAATCATTCTCTTCAGTATTGTGAAGCAGCTTTCTTTGTCTCTTATTATGGCCTTTGTTTAGAAGTTTATTTTGACTGATATGAGTATTGCTATCCTAGCTTTTTCCCCCATTTGCATGGAATATATTTTTTATCACATTCAGTCTGTGTGTATCTTTTGTTCTGAGATGGATCTCTTGTAGACAGCATATGTATATAGGTCACGTTTTCTTATTCATTCAGTCACTCTATATCTTTTGACTGGAACATTTAATCCATTTACATTTAAGGTTTTTATTAGTAGGTAATTATTTATTGCCATTTTTATTTTCTTTATGCCTGTTGTCCTCTCTCTCTTCTTTTCTTTTTCTTAAAGAAGTCACTTTAACATTTCTTGCTTTGCTGGCTTGGTGGTAATGTACTCCTTTAACCTTTTTCAGTTTGCAAACTTTTTATTTAACCTTCAATTTTAAATGGTAGCCTTACTGTACACAGTAGTCTTAGATTTAGGCTTTTCTTTACTTAGAGCATTTCATGCCTCATCTGTGGTGATTTTCTATTTCCTTCATTTTTCTACTTTTTTTAACATTAGTATCCATTTCTAATGAAAAGTTATTCCTTGTCCCCAATTTATTTCAACTTTTAACATTGCCGTGGTCTTACAAATATTGTGGGAGGTTAAAAAATGGGTGCACACACACACACGAAAAAAACAAAAAGAAAAAAAAAAACAATCCATGTCCTAATCCTTGGAGCCTCTGGATGTTACCTCAGGGGGCCAAAATTGTGATTGAATTAAACTTTGAAGTGAAGAGATTATTTTGGATTGTTCAATCACATCCATCCTTATAAAAGAGAGGCACAGAGAGAATTTTGTTTTCCACCACTTTCTCAGCCAACTACTACCAGTAACAAATTTTTGGAGCTACCTTTTATTCCTTTCTGTATCTATTTTGCATAAACAATAAGATAGATGAATTTTCCTATAACCCCTCTTTATTGCAGGAAGGATAGGAAACAATTTGCTTATTTCATGTAGCAGTATAGCAGAGAAACACCCTCCATATTATTTCACAAAGAACATTTGTGTAGGGTTCCAAAGTGTGAATGTAGCAGCTTATTCAACCATTCTCCTACATGTATATTTCAATTGTTTTCAGTATTTTGTAATTACAAAAACAAGGTGGGATTAATAAACATGTATATATGTACATGTTTTTAGTTCTTTGAGGCTTATCTCCAGGGTAGATTTTTAGAAGTTGTATTGCTAGATAAAAGGGTAATTGCATCATGTGTAGTTTTATTAGGTACTAGGGACCTGATGCACAAAAATTTGTGCACTCAGGGGGTGTCCCTCAGCCAGGCCTGTGCCCTCTCACAGTCTGGGACCCCTCGGGGGATGTCCACCTGCTGACATGCCTGGCCAGCCTGGGTGAGGGGCTGATGGCTGTTTGCAGTCTTTCCAAGCCTCCCAGTGGGGACCCTCACACCATGGGGGTGTGGCCAGCTTGGGTGAGGGGCTGAGGACCATTTTTAGGCTACCCACAGCTCCTTCAGGGTTCGGGTCCCTACTGGGGTCCCTGGCCAGCCTGGGTGAGGAGCTGATGGCCATTTTCAGGCTAGCCACACCTCCTTCAAGCCATGCACAGGGAACCCATCCAGAGGCTCCATGGGAAGCAAGACACCTGCCTCAAAGCTGGCCCTGTAGTCTGGCCCTGTAGTCTGGCCCCAGCAGCTCAAAGAACTCCAGGGTCTTGGGTACCTTGTCTAGGTCACACAGGTTCATGCCACACCTCGCCGCGCCACCGCACATCCTGTCCCCGCTGCCTGCACCTCATCACCGCCGCCCCGCCTCCACCACCACCCGCACCGCCTCCACCACCATGCACCCCACCCCCGCCGCTGCCGTGCGCACCACCCTCGCTGTTGCCACGTGCCCCAACCCCCCAGCCATGCTCCCCACCGCCCCACCACCCGCCCTGCCCATGCCACACCCTCTGCTGCTTACTCTGTGGCTGCCGGCCTCCATCTTGGCTGGGTTAATTTGCATACAGCTGCTGTGATTGGCTGGTGGGCATGGCTTGGCTGGCGGGCATGGCTTAGGCATCTCAGAGATGGTTAATTTTCATATTACTCTTTTATTAGAGTAGATGGCCCAAATTCCTTTCAGGTAATCATGCCCCAGAGCCCATGCTCAAAACCATCAACTACTTTGTGTAGTTTGATTTTCTGAAATACAGAAGATTATTTACCGGGAAACATAAGTAACATCCAAACAGCAAAATATGTTTTTAAATGTCTATTCACTTTTAAAAAAACAACATTGTGATAACATAATAATGACTTGCTACATTGTTCAGTGTGTGATGATGTTGCTTATAGTGTACCACCAGCCTGTGGGAAGTTGTTGAATGGACCCTTTGTGGACTAAGTACATAATGTAGACAAATGTGTGAATCAAAAGAATGACAACAGTTGTCTTCCTGATATTATGAGTTTCAATGATTCTTGTTTACTTAAATATTTAGAAAGCAAAATCTCTCTGATAGTATTAAATTGAAAATAAGTTAATATAAATAATGTATTTGATATCTTAGCCACTATAATGTAATAAACCCAAGAAAGTGTATTCAGAGGATAACTTGTGCAAGGTTAAGACTTCAAATATTTATTTCCTTTGTATTTAAAATTTCTAAGTTTAGGAATAATTAATTAATGAGATCCAGAAAGGACCTGAATAATATAGATAAATTATTCATAAGTGCAGTAAATTATTGGATCAAAATCAGGAATGAAGCCCTCAGGTTCTACTAATTATGTTTTTTTTGCAGCACCTGAAATGCAGAGAGAATGATATGGAGAAAGACAACATCCATCTCAGGAGACCAAAGACAGGAGCATCCTGGGATTAAAAGAAACTCAAATCAAGTGAGAAAGCTAGTGTGAAGGAAATGCAGCATGTTACTGGGAAGTCAGCAGGCTGTGTTCAGCGAAGTGAAATATTCCCCTTGGTGTTTCGGAAGTTACCATGAAAAATTAAAGTGATCTCAGGGTACATATACTGTGGCTCCTACACTCTAGAAGAGTGTTTGTTATTTGAACTGTTATAGAAGAAATAGAAATGACATAGCCTGGAGAAAAAGTTTATAATATGAATGTCTGAACATATGACCAATCATTAACTGCTAACAGCTAAGATTCAGATATTGTAACAGCATGTACCATAAAACATCTTGAAAATTTTCCTGGACCACCCCTAGGGCTCTAGAACAAATATAAATATACTAGGAGCCCAGCATGTGATTCGAAATCGCGTGGCGCCACCCATCCTCTAGTCACCGGTCTTGCCCTGCCTCCCTCTCCAGCCCTAGAAGCAGCTGTGGCCACTGCTGATCAGGCCCTCCCCCAGCTCAGGTATGCAGAGGCCCCTGCCGCCCTACTCCTTCTGTCTGGTTGACCCCTTATGGCATCCTGGTTAATTAGCATATTTCTATTTATATATATATATATATATATATATATATATATATATATATATATATATATAATCATTTGAGTTCCCTCTATATAACAAACAAAATATCACTAGTAAAATATTAATTCTATTTTTTATCACCATTAAAATCAACTTGTAAAATATTATATTGACTCTACTGCCGGTGGTCAGGTAAATTTGTATAATTACTATTGTTATATTTTGAAATAATGAAGATAAACTTAATCTGGACCAGCAATTCTGTTTTCAAATATCCCAGATATGGCACAAGAATCCACTATAAAAACATCTGCATGGGAATTATAAATAAAAAAATAAGGGAATGTTTGCCTCTAGGGAGAGACAGAAGAAAGGTAATCTAGTTCATTAGGGGCATATAAAGGCTTTCAGTTTATCTCCATAATTTTATTCATTAAAATATCTGATGAGTATGATAAAATATGAAAGAATAGGAGATGCTGTTTGTTATAGTAATAATAATACCTAAAATTACTCTAGTTAAAATCTTCAAAATAAAAAAAAATGTTCTTTAAAATTCCCTTTCGCAAACACTTTTGATATATTCCACATGTCCAAATAATTTTCCACTAAAATTATTGGCTCCAAGTAAAAGACAGAAACACTTAAATAACAAGTTTTAGGTCTTGTGGAACTTGATTTTGTCACCAGTTAAATTTCTTTCTATGAAAAGTATATTAAGTGCTATACAAAAACTATTCTTTGTGGCTTAAATTAAAAGGTGGAAATACCTATGTTTTTGTATATCATATGCTCTTCATTGATGGTAAATAGTAGATAATCCACAATAACAGATAACTTTTATAATAACTGTATTAAGAAAAAAATGTTGTGTGGTTCAATAGGTTGCTTTAAAAATGATGAACTACCATATATCTACGTGTCTATATGTGTATGTTTATTGCTAATCAGTGTTCTTCGAATACCAAAAAATAAGTTTCAGGGTAAAAAGAAACCAAATTCTTTTATTTAAAGTATTCTATAGATAGTACACAAAGGTGATAACTAAGAGGGTATTGCAGCAATATATAAAAAAAGATTTTAAAAATGAAAAAAATAGTAGAATTTTCAAGATTTAGAACTTTATTCATTAAGAACTTTTGTTAAAATTGTGTCCAGGTGGCTCAGTTGGTGGAACATAGTCCTGTGCACCAAAACGGTTGCAAGTGTGATTCCAGGTCAAGGCACACACCTAGGTTTCTGGTTCAGTCCTTGGTCCCATTAGGTCATGTGTAGGAGGCAATAATTTAATGTGCCTATCACATTGATTTTTCTCTCTTTCTCAGTACATTTATGTGTATGCATATATGTATACATTTATAAATGTACATATGTATATATATTTATGTATACTTTAATAATGTTTAGGGCAAAAATTTGAAAAAATAATCTTTATAGAATAAATTTACAAACTCAATAAAAAAAGAGTTACAAAATATGAAAAGCATACTGCCATGCTTAAGTGAAATTTGACACATCTAATCATAGTAATGTAAAACCTGTTAAGTCATAAATTATGTGATTATATTACTCCTCTTAATAAAATTATTGCCACAGATTTTTTTAACGAATTACATGTGTTTTAATTTTATTCCTCATCCAATACATCATCAGCCAAAAATGTAGACATTGGCAATACTAATTAAATTGTAATTTTTTGACATTTTACTTTTCTCTATTTTTAATTTCTCTTTATTGTTCAGATTATTACAGTTTTTCCTCCCATAGGTCCCCTCCTCTCAGTTCCCACCCCACCTTCTGTCCTTGCCCCCCCCCACTGTCCTCATCCATAGGTGTATGATTATTGTCCATTCTCTTCACGCACCCCAACACCCTTAACCCCCGAAAATTGTCAGTCCACTCCCTTTCTATGCTTCTGATTCTATTCTATTCACCAGTTTATTCTGTTCTTCAGATTTTTTATTCACTTGATTCTTAGATTCACTTGTTGATAGATATGTATTTGTTGTTCATAATTTTTACTTTCCTTTTTCTTCCTTCTCTTCTCAAAGGATTCCTTTCAGCATTTCATATAATACTGGTTGGGTGGTGATGAACTCTTACCTTTTTCTTATCTGTGAAGCTCTTTGACTTTTAATTCTGAATGATAGCTTTTGTGGGTAAAGTAATTTTGGCTGTAGGTTCTTGCTATTCATCACTTTGAATATTTCTTGCCACTCCCTTCTGGCCTGCAAAGTTTCTGTTGAGAAATCAGCTGATAGTCATATGGGTTCCCCGTTGTAGGTAACTAACTGCTTTTCTCTTGCAGCTTTTAAGATTCTCTCCTCGTCTTTTGCTCTTGGCATTTTAATTATGATGTGTCTTGGTGTGGTCCTCCTTCGGTTCCTTTTGTTTGGGGTTCTCTGTGCTTCCTGGACTTGGAAGTCTATTTCTTTCACCAGGTGGGGGAAGTTTTCTGTCATTATTTCTTCAAACAGGTTTTCAATATCTTGCTCTTTCTCTTCTTCTGGCACCTCTATAATTCTGATATTGGTACGTTTGAAGTTGTCCCAGAGACTCCTTACACTATCTTCATATTTTTTAATCTTTTTTCTTTTGGCTTTTCTGGCTGGGCAGACTTTGCTTCTTCATATTTCATATCTTTGACTTGATTCTTGCGATCCTCTCGTCTGCTGTTGGATCTCTGTATATTATTCTTTATTTCAGTCAGTGTATGCTTAATTTCTAGCTGGTCCTTTTTCATATGCTCGAGGGTCTCACTAAATTTATTGGCAGTCTCTAGAAAATTCTTGAAAAACCTAATAACCATGGTTTTGAACTCTGTATCCCGTCGTTTTCTTTCCTCCATTTCGGTCATTTGTGATCTGTTTCTTTGTCTCCACATTTTGGCTGCTTCCCTTTCTGAGTTAGGTGATCACTGAGAGGAATTAACCTCTAAGCCACTTGGTTATGAGAGTCAGCTGTGTCTACAGTGGGAGAACTTCTGTGCTGGAGACACCCTTATGGGGCAAGAGTTGTTTCAGTGGGGCTTTTTTGCCCACTGTGTCTGCCCCAAGTATGTCCCTTGTGGATCTGAGTTTTATTTAGGATGATCCCACTCTGGCCACTGGGTGAGGCTGGTTCTTGTATCTCTAAGGAGGTATTGATTTAGCCTTTGCCTTAGGCTACTCAGCCTTTTATATGCAAAAGCCTCTGATGCAGCTTGGGAGGGGCGGATCCTCGGGGAGTCTACAGGTCGAAGCAAACAGCTATGGCCCATTCTCAGCCCTGTGCTAAGAGACACTGGGTCTCTGTGTCCCATGGTAATTGCTGCAAGCAACCCTGAGAGAAACCCACTTTGAATTTCCTCCCGGTGCCAGTCAGTCCCCCTTCTCTGGGTGTGTGTCTGGGTCCCCAGAAACTCACCTGGAACTGGAGTTCAGAGCCGCTGGGAGCTTGTGGCTCCTTCTGGTTTGAAAAAGAACCACATCCTCCAGCACCAGCCCTCTCCCTGAGCCCCGTGCACACAGCTCTGTACCTCTGTACTTTGCTTCCGCCACTCCTCTGAGTCTCAGTCTCTTTCTAGTTGTAGAGTTTTCACTCAGCCAGCCTTCCTGTGGGTGTGGGTGGTGTCCGTGTTTTCTTTTCATGGTTATTTTAAAATAGTTGTGCACGGCTGCATTTATGGTGTTTACCTATGCCGCCATCTTGCTGTTTCCCTATTGCCACAGATTTTTAATATAAATTGCATAAATTTATTAATATACCTGAGACATTACTCTCTATGTTGAAGATCTTATGGAAATAAATTAATTTTTAACATTTAATTGTATCTACAATAATAAAAGAATAATATGCTAATTGGTGCCAATTTACTACATCCCAAGACACGCCTACCAGTCAATCAGATTGGCTATATGCAAATTAATCCAACCAAGATGGCTGCCAGCAGCCACAAAGCTGAAGCAAGTGAGAGCCTTGGTTGCCCCAGTGATAGGGAAGCCAAGCTTCCTGCCTACACTGGCAGGCTGTGGCCTCTGCTCAAGGTAACAAAGTTTTAATTATAGAAGACTAGGGGCCCAGTGCACAAAAATTTGTGCACCCGGGAGGTCCCTCAGCCCGGCCTGTGCCCTCTCACAATCTGGCACCCCTCTAGGGGGTGTGCCTGGTCAGCCTGGGTGAGGGGCTGATGGCTGTTTTCAGGCTGGCCAAGCCCCCCAGTGTGGATCCTCACCCGATTTGGGTGTGGCCAGCCTGGGTGATGGACTGAGGGCTATTTTCAGGCTGCCCACAGCCCCTTCAGGTTTTGGGTCCCTACTAGGGTGCCTGGGCAGCCTGGGTGAGGAGCTGATGGCTGTTTGCAGGATGGCCAAGTCCCCCAATGGAATACCTTACCCCATTGGGGTGTGGCCAGCCTGGGAGGGGGTCTGAGGGTTGTTTTCAGGCTTTCAGGCTGTGCACAGCTAGCATTGACTCAAGGTCTGAGCAAGGTTGGCTGGAAGCAGTTTTCTGGGGTTTATTTATCTTCCATAATTGATACACTGTTCCTTTAAGCCAAGGCCTAGGCATGTAACGGAGCCTCCTGTTGGCTTCAGCACCATGGCTTCTATAATTTAAAGAATGTTGCCTTAGTAGACTCTAGGCAGGCAGTTTCCTCCATTGCTGGTGCAATGGAAGTATGCTGTTTGCTTCATCTCTGAGGCTTTTATAATTGCAACTATGTTGCAACAATGTTGCCTGAATTGGGAGAAGCCCAGCCACCTAGGCAGACAGTTTACTCCTGGTATAAGGGAAGCTTGCTGTTTACTCCAGCTCCGTGACTGCCTTTCTCCTTCTTGGCTGGGTTAATTTGCATACAAGCACTCTGATTGGCTGGTGGGCATGGCTTAGGCTTCCTGTAGAAGTGATCAATCTTAATACTACTCTTTTATTAGATTAGATAAATAAATCCCAGACACCTGCTTCCAGCCAGCCTCGCTGGGAACTTAGTTCGCTAGGGTCAGTGGCCAGCCTTCAAACAGCCATAAGCCCCTCACTCAGGATGGCCACACCCTCATGGGGTGAGGGTATCCACTGGGGGCTGTGGCCAGCCTGCAAACAACCATCAGCTCCTGACCCAGACTAGCCAGGCATCCCAGCAGGAGCCCCCTCCCTGAAGGTTGTGTGGCCAGCCTGAAAATGGCCCTCAGGCCTCACCCAGGCTTAGCAAGAACCCCAGTGGGACCTCCACCCTGATCTGGAACATCCTTCATGGCAAACTAGCCAGCCCTCACCCATGCACCAGACCTCTATCCTATATAATAAAAGGGGAATATGCAAATTGACCCTAAGAGCAGAACCACTGGGAATGATTGGTCACTATGACACACACTAACCACCAGGGGGCACACACTCAATGCAGGAGCTGCCCCCTGGTGGTCAGTGCATTCCCACAGGGAGAGCTCTGCTCAACCACAAGCCAGGCTGATGGCTGCCAGTACAGTGGTGGTCGTGGGAGCCTCTCCTGTCTCCTCAGCAGTGCTAAGGATGTCTGACTGCAGCTTAGACCTGCTCCCTCCTGGCAAGTGGACATCCCCCTAGGGCTTCTGGGCTGCCAGAAGGATGTCTGACTGCTAGCTTAGGCCCAATTTCCCTGGGAGTGAGTCTAAGCCAGTAGGTGGACATCTCCCGAGGTGTCCCAGACTGGGAGAGGGCACAGACTGGACTGAAGGACCCCCCCCAAGTGCACAAATTTTGTGCACCGGGCCTCTAATGTTTATATAATTTAGTTTGCTATTTGGAATTGGCTGCTAGCAATTTTTTTTTAATAAATTTATTTTTTTAATATATTTTGTTGATTTTTTACAGAGAGGAAGGGAGAGGGATAGAGAGTTAGAAACATGGATGAGAGAGAAACATTGATCAGCTGCCTCTTGCACACCCCCTACCGGGATGTGCCCACAACCAAGGTCCATGCTCTTGACCAGAATCGAACCTGGGACCCTTAAGTCCGCAGGTCGACACTCTACCCACTGAGCCACACCGGTTACGGCTAATCATCAATTTATAATTCAATGTTGGATCTAGCCATTATGTTTAAAAGTGCTATGCTTCTTTTGTCTGTGTTTCATAGTTGAAGGAACTGAAATATTCATTCAAAATATGAGTCCCATATTTTGAAGTATAACATTGTGTATTTTAGTCCCTAGAGGTTTTTTACAAATGCATTTTGATGATAAATGCCATTTATATTTAGGCCATACCCATTTCACTTAGCAGTATAAAACAGAATGTAAACTGTTTTCAATGTATAAAAGGATATCACCAAAAGATAGTGAACATAATATGTGGACATTAACATGAAGGTGACAATGTGTAGAAAATAAATGCCAAATGCACAACAGCCGGAGTATAAAAATGTATGGAAGAAATTCAGCCAAGACAAAGTAATGTACCAGACATACACTCTAGTGTAAACAAATAGAAAACTGGACACATTTATGAAATAGCTGTTTTCAGATATTGAAAACAACATAACACTATATTCATTATGAAAAGGAAAATGCTCTTTAAATTCAAACACATTGTAAGTTAACAGTGGAATAATAGAAGTAAAAAAAACACAAATCACTATACCATACAAACACTAAACATATGAGAGCCTGAACTGAATATGCTAATGCCAAAGTCAAATTCAGGAAAAGGAACATAACCAGGCATAAAGAGAGACATTTAACAAAGAGGAAATGATTAATTCATCAAGTAGCCAACAATCCTAAATAGTGTGTATGAAAAAACATCTTTAAATACTTGAAGCAAAACCTGACAGAGCCAAAAGGAGAAACACATGTATCCACAATTAGAATTGGACACTATGGTACTCCTCTCTGTAATTGACCAAACGAGTCGAAAAATATCAGAAATAATCTAGAGGATGTGACAACATTATTGCCTAACATGACCTACTGACATTTAGAGAGCACACCATCCAACAATGGCAAAATACATGTTCTTTGCAAGTATACACAGAGCATTCACTATAATGGATATATATGAGACCATAAAACACAGAGAATGAATTTAAAAGGGTGGAAATTATGCCAAATGTGTTCTGTGACACATACATAAAAGGAATACAAATTGGAAAGAATGTAGTAAAACTGTATTTATTTTCAGGAAACATAATATGAACACAAAATCTTAAGATATCTAGAAACAAATCTACTAGAACAAATATTTGAGTTTAGCAAAGATACCAGAAAAAAGGCAAGTAGACAAAACTGAATTAGATTTTTATATTCTTGCAATAGAAAGCTAAAATATAAAACTTAAAGTACTGATATTTAAAATAACATTAAAAATCAAATTAGATATAAATATAAAAGAGATATAAAAATTACTCAAATATTTGGAAATGAAATATGATAGTTCTATACAATTTATGGATAAGAAGACAGCACAAGGAAGATTAGAAAATATTTTATAATGTGCAGTGTTGAAGACATAGCATACTAAAATTTGTGGGATATAGCTTGTAAAGTAGTGCTTAGGAGAAATTTATATTTTTAAATGATTTACTAGAAAAATGAAAATGCTTAAAATCAATAGTGTAAGCTTCTATCTCAAGAACTAAAAGGAAAAGCAAATTAATCTCTGTGTAAATGAAAAGATGGAAATTATAGTGTGTTCAATGAAAAAAATAAACTCAACATTAGATAAACAATAAAGCAAATTCATGAAACAAAAGTTAGCTCTACACACAAAAAGTAAGTTTTACTGTATGCCTAAAAAATAAATAAAAATTTTAATTCTTGAATTGGTACTATTACAATGTATTTTGTAATAAAATTGTATTTTATGAACTATCACACAAAGCCCATGTTGGACTTTTCACTTCTTTCTACTTTCTCACAACTGAGACAAATTGGATTATATTCATACAGAGCATACTATTCAGCAATGAAAAGGAATGAATTAATAATAACAGACATTGCCAATGAATCTCAAAATCTTTGTTCTAAGCAAAAGAAGCCAAACACAAAAGTGTACATGTAATTCCTCTAGAAAAAAACTAAATATAATCAATAGTGACATAAGTAAATAAATTAATATCTGGGGCTAAATGTGGGTCACAGAGTGACTAAAAAGGAGCATAAGGGAAATATTTGAAATGATGAAAATATTCTAGGGTGTGTTGGTGATTACTCTTAAAATGGGTACATTTTATTATAGGTAAATTATTACTTAACTAGAGGCCTGGTGCATAAAATTTGTGCACTCCAGGTGGAGGAGAGGGTCCCT
>PVJC01029922.1:7533-21754 GCA_004026665.1 Murina feae | reverse complement strand
GCGCTTGAAGTTGTCCCAGAGACTCCTTACACTATCTTCATACTTTTTGATCCTTTTTCTTTTTTCTCCTTTTCTTTTTTCTTTTTGCTTGTCCCGCTGGGTGGGTTTTGCTTCTTCATATTTCATATCTTTGACTTGCTTCTTGCGATCCTCTCGTCTGCTGTTGGATGTCTGTATAATATTCTTCATTTCAGTCAGTATATGATTCATTTCTAGTTGGTCCTTTATCATATCCTTGAGGGTCTCATCAAATTTATTGGCAGTCTCTAGCATTTTCTTGAAAAACCTAATAACCGTGGTTTTGAACTCTATATCCTGTCGTTTTCTTTCCTCCATTTCTGTCATTTGTCTTTGTCTCCGCATTTTGGCTGCGTCCCTTGCTCAGTTAGACGATCACTGCGAGGGATTAACCTCTAAGCCACTTGGTTATGAGAGTCAGCTGTGTCTACAGTGGGAGAATTTCTGTGCTGGAGACACCCTTATGCGGCAAGAGTTGTTTCAGTGGAGCTTTTATGCTCACTGCATCTGCCCCAGGTGTGTTCCTTGTGGATCTGTTTTGTTTAGGTTAGTCCCACTCTGGCCACTGGGTGGGGCTGGCTCCTGTATCTTTAAGGAGGTGTTGAGTTAGCTTGGGAGGGGCGGGGTCTTGGGGAGTTCGCCGGGCGGGGCGGAGCAAATAGCTATGGCGCTTTTCAGCGCTGCGCTGAGAGACACCAGGTCTCTGTGTCCCACGATAATTGCTGCAAGCAACACTGAGAGAAACCCGTTTTGGATTCCCTCCTGGTGCCAGTCAGTCCCCCTTCTCTGGGTGTCTGGGTCCTTAGAAACTCGCTTGGAACTGGAGTTCAGAGCCGCTGGGGACTTGTGGCTCTCTCCGTTTTGGAATAGAACCGCGTCCCCCAGCGCCAGCCCTTCCCCGAGCCCCGTGCGCGCGCCTCCGTACCTCTGTACTTTGCTTCCGCTGCTCCTCTGAGTCTCAGACTCTTCTCTAGTTGTAGGATTTTCACTCAGCCAGCCTTCCTGTGGGTGCAAGTGGTGTCCGTGTGTTCTTTTCGAGGTTTTTCTGAAATAGTTGTTCACGGCTGCATTTACGTTGTCTACCCTATGCCGCCATCTTTTTTCTCCCAAAAAAAAACTTTTGGAAGATATCAAGGGAGAGATTGACAGCAATACAATCACAGTGGGAGACTTTAAGACCCCACTACCACCATTGGAAAAATCCTCTAAACAAAATATCAGGAAAGAAACATCAATCTTAAATGACTCACTAGATCAGATGGACTTAATTGACATTTTCAGAACACTTCACCCCAAAGCCACAGAAGGAGCACCCAAATACATAAAAAAAAACTTTTGGAAGATATCAAGGGAGAGATTGACAGCAATACAATCACAGTGGGACACTTTAAGACCCCACTACGACCATTGGAAAAATTCTCTAAACAAAATATCAGCAAAGAAAAATCAATCCTAAATGACTCACTAGAGCAGATGGACTTAATTGACATCTTCAGAACACTTCACCCCAAAGCCACAGATTATACATTCTTCTCAGGTGCACATGGATCATTCTCAAAGATAGACCATATATTGGGTCACAGGCAAAGTCTCTTCAAATACAAGAAGATAGAAATCATATCAAGCATCTTCTCAGATCACAATGGCATAAAACTGGAAATCAACTACAATAAAAACAATCTAAAAAATGAAACACATGGAGACTAAATAGCATGCTATTAAACAATGACTGGGTTACCAGAGATCAAAGAAGAAATGAAAAACATCAGGGCAACAAACGACAATGAAAACACAACAATCCAAAATCTATGGGACACAACAAAAGCAGTCTTGAGAGGGAAGTTCATAGCTCTACGAGCCTACTGCAAAAAAAACAAGAAACAATGATAATAAATTACCTAACCCTACAACTCAATGATTTAGAATGAGAGCAACAAGAAAAGCCCAGTGTAAGCAGAAGGAAGGAAATAATAAAGATCAGAGCAGAGATAAATGACATAGAGACCAAAAAAAAAATACAAAAGATCAATAAAACCAAGAGCTGGTTCTTTGAAAAGATAAACAAGATTGATGAAACTCTAGCCAGGCTCACCAAGAAGCAAAGAGAGAAGACCCTAATAAACAAAATCAGAAATGAAAGAGGAGAAATAACAACAGACCCCACAGAAATACAAAGGATTGTTAAAGAATACTATGAACAACTCTATTCCAACAAACGGGACAACCTGGAGGAAATGGACATATTCCTAGTAAAATACAACATTCCAAAACTCAATCAGGAAGAATCTAAAAGTCTCAATAGGACAATAACTATGAAAGAAATTGAAGCAGTAATAAAAAAGCTCCCAGCAAACAAAAGCCCAGGGCCAGATGGCTTCACAAGGGAGTTTTACCAAACAAGGAAGATCTAAAACCTATCCTCCTCAGACTATTCCAAAAAATTCAAGAGGAAGGAACACTTCCAAGCTCTTTCTATGAAGCCAGCATTACCCTAATACCAAAACCAGACAAAGACAATATAATGAAAGAGAACTACAGGCCAATATCCCTCATGAATATAGATGCCAAAATACTCAACAAAATTCTAGCAAATCGAATCCAGCAGTGCATCAGAAAGATCATACACCATGACCAAGTAGGATTTATTTCAGGGATGCAAGGATGGTACAATATCCGCAAATCAATAAACGTGATACACCACATAAACAAATTAAGAGATAAGAACCACTTAATCATATCAATTGATGCAGAAAAAGCATTTGAAAAAATACAGCACCTGTTTTTGATAAAAACTCTCAGCAAGGCAGGAATAGAAGTATCATACCTCAACATAATAAAAGCCATATATGACAGTCCCACAGCCAATATCATACTCAATGGGCAAAAACTAAAACCATTTCCCCCTAGAGCAGGAACAAGATAGGGATGCCCACTCTCACCACTCCTGTTCGACATAGTACTGGAAGTATTAGCCATTGAAATTAGACAAGAAGAAGAAATAAAAGGCATCCAAATTGGAAAAGAAGAAGTAAAACTGTCCTTATTTGCAGATGACATGATATTGTACATAAAAAAATCCTAAAGACTCCATCAAAAAATTATTAGACTTAAAAAATGAATTCGGCAATGTAGCAGGATACAAAATTAATGCCAAGAAATCTATGGCATTTTTATATACCAATAGTGAACTTACAGAAAGAGAGACTGAAAAAACAATCCAATTACCATCACACCAAAAAAACTAAGATATCTAAGAATAAACTTAACTAAAGAGGTAAAAGACCTCTACTCAGAAAACTATAGGACGTTGAAAAAGGAGATAGAGGAAGACATATAAACAGATGGAAGAACATACCATGTTCATGGATTGGTAGAATCAATATCATTAAAATGTCCATACTACCCAAAGCAATCTATAAATTCAACGCAATCCCCATTAAAATACCAACGGCATATTTTACAGACCTAGAATGAACTCTCCAAAAATTCATCTGAAATAAAAAAAGACCCCGAATAGCTGCAGCGATCCTTAGAAAGAAGAAGAAAGTAGGAGGGATCTCAATACCAGACATCAAGCTGTACTATAAAGCCACTGTTCTCAAAACGGCCTGGTACTGGCACAAGAATAGACATATAGATCAATGGAATAGAATAGAGAACTCAGAAATCGACCTGAACCAATATGCTCAATTAATATTTGACAAAGGAGGCAAGAACATACAATGGAGTCAAGACAGTCTCTTCAATAAATGGTGCTGGGAAAATTGGACAGATATATGCAAAAAAATGAAACCAGACCACCAACTTACACCATACACAAAAATAAACTCAAAATGGATAAAGGACTTAAATGTAAGACAGGAAACCATGAAAATACTAGAGGAATACAAAGGCAACAAAATCTCAGACTTATGCTGAAGCAATTTCTTCACCGATACAGCTCCTAGGGCATTGTAAACTAAAGAGAAAATAAACAAATGGGATTACATCAAAATAAAAAGCTCTGCACAGCAAAAGAAACAAGAAGAAAGCCCATTACATGGGAGAACATATTTGCCAATGTTATCACAAGGTTTAATCTCTAACATTTATAGGGAACTCATACAAGTTAACAAAAAGAAGATAAACAATCCAATCAAAAAATGGGCAAATGACCTAAATAGACTCTTTTCAAAAGAAGACATTCAGAAAGCCAAGAGACATATGAAAACATGCTCAAAGTCACTAATCATCCAAGAGATGCAAATCAAAACAACAATGAGGTATCTCACACCTGTAAAAATGGCTATCATCAACAAATCAACAAATAACAAGTGATGGAGAGGATGCGCAGACAAAGGAACACTAATGCACTGCTGGTGGGAATGCAGACTGGTCCAGCCACTGTGGAAAACCATATGGAGTCTCCTCAAAAAATTAAAAATGGAACTCCCTTTTGACCCAGTGATCCCACTTCTGGGAATACTAGGGGCCCAGTGCACAAAAATTTGTACACTCGGGGGGTGGGGGTCCCTCAGCCCGGCCTGTGCCCTCTTGCAGTCTGGGACACCTCGGCAGGGGATGTCCACCTGCCGGCATGCCTGGCCAGCCTGGGTGAGGGGCTGAGGGCCATTTTCAGGCTGTCCACAGTCCCTTCCGAGTTTGTGCACTGGGGGGTGGGAGGGCTTGTGAATGCAGGCCTGGACGTTTCCCACCAGAGGGCCCACGATTGCACACACCTGGTGGACCCCTACTGCTGAGGGGACACACCTGGCGCAGAGCTGGGTGGCGAGCCAGGGGCGGACGCTGGTGCAGGATCCCTCGGTAGGGCCCTGCTGCTGAGCAAACACACCCGGGGTGGAGCCGGGCAGCAGACTGGCTTCGGATTTTCTGCACTATGCAGCAGACACTCCCACATGCCCTGTGGAGGCCCCTGGGGGGTGGATAAAGGCAGCGGACCCTGGACAGGTGTTCCACACGCCCCCAAGGAGGCCCCTGGGGCAGAGCCAGGCAGCAGACCCAGGATAGGCGTTCCTGGACACCACACGGAGGCCCCCAGGGCAGAGCCAGGCAGCGGACCCAGGACAGGCACTCCTGGACACCCAAAGGAGGCCCCCGGGGGGCAAAGCCAGGCAGCAGACCCAGAACGGCTGCTCCTGCACACCCCACAGAGACCCCCCGCGCTCCCGCATGCCCCGGGGAGGCCCCCAGGGGGCAGAACCAGGCAGTGGACCCGGGACAGGTGCTCCTGGATGCCCCAAGGAGGGGCGGAGCCAGGCAGGGACCCAGGCAGCGGACCCAGGACAGCTGCTCCTGCAAGCCCCATAGAGGACCTGCTCTCCCACATGCCTGGTGGAGGCCCCCGGTGGGCAGAGCCAGGCAGTGGATCTGGGATGGGCACTCCTGGATGCCCCGAGGAGGACCCAGGCCAGACCCCCCCCCTACTGAGCTGACACACCTGGCACAGCTATGCTGGCCGAGAAGGCTCCCAGTGCAGAGCCTCCCTGCCAGCCTCCATCTTGGCTGGGTTAATTTGCATACAGCCGCTCTGATTGGCTGGTGAGCGTGGCCGTGAGCAGAGGCTCAGCCAGCCTAGGCAGGCAGGTGCAACAGAAGCCTCTGGTTTGCTCTAGCTCCATAGCTGCTGGCCTCCATCTTGGCTGGGCTAATTTGCAAACATCCGCTCTGGTTGGCTGGGATGCGTGGCTTGGCTGGTGGGCCTGGCTTAGGTGTTAGGGTAACGATCAATTTACATATTACTCTTTTATTATATTAGATATCCCAAGAAACCAGAAATCAATTAGAAAGGACATATGCATCCCTATGTTCATAGCAGCACAATTCACCATAGCTAAGATTTGGAAACAGCCTAAGTGCCCATCAGCAGATAAATGGATTAGAAAACTGTGGTACATCTACACAATGGAATACTATGCTGCTGTAAAAAGGAAGGAGTTCTTACCATTTACAGCAGTGTGGATGGAACTGGAGAACAAAATGCTAAGTGAAATAAGCCAGTCAATGAAAGAAAAATACCACATGTCCTCACTCATCTATGGATAATAACAATTATAAGCTGGTGAACAAAAATAGATACAGAGGCAGAGCAGCATCAAACAGACTGTCAAATTACAGCAACAAGGACAGGGAGGGTTTGGGACGGGGGGCGTAATAGATCAACCAAAGGACTTTTATGCATGCATTTAAGCATAACCAATGGACACAAAACACTGGGGCGTAGGAGAGGCTGGGAAGGGCATGGGGAATAAAAGAGATGTATGTATTAATCTTTGTAATACTTTTTGCAATAAAAAAAATAAAAATAAATTTAAAAAGAAACATCTGAAGGTGGGCACATGGGAGTTGAGAAGTAAGAAAAGCTGAGACAAGCCAGGGATGCAGGCCTACACCTAAGAGCACATGGCAGGGCTCAGCCTGGAGAGGGGAGGATTCAGATTGTGGCTGTCACTCCCTTCAGCCAGAGGAGCAAAGAGATTCAGTGGACATTTCTGTAGGAGGAGGCCAGTCTGACCTGAAGCTGAGCCCAGAGACCTGGGCAAGGAAGGACACAGCCCAGAAGTGCAGCCTCAGTTGTTAGGCAGGCGAATTTCAAACAAAGAAACAGTCACAGAGCCTGGCCACCCTGTGGCCCTCCAGAGACCCTCATTCACCCCAGTGTCAGGCTGCCAAGCACATTATCCACATACCTGAGAACTGGTCCTACAAAATCACTTTTTCCCCTGAGCAACGGGTCCTTCAATCAGGGCATAGGGGGAAGTCAGCAGTGATCCAAAGTCACTATTACCATAAGGGCAAAACAACAAAAAAGCCATCCAGGTTCCTCCAGCCCACCCTACACATCTTTGTTACACTGATGGCAGCATTGGACTGTGAGGAACAGCATGGAGATTTCACAGATTTGAAGCCCCATTGTCCACCGCATTTCCCTACAGGGTTGGGAAATTTCCCTGAAATTGGCATGGTCAGAGCACAGGAGAGAAATTGCCCACCAAGGGAACACAACAAAGCAAAGATTGCCAGAAAAGTGTAAGAGTTAAAAACTTGTGATTCAGTGCCACCTACTGGAAAATAATATGATGACCTTTTCATATTAATCTGCTGGAATACTGCCTCTCATACATAGATAGATACCTAGACAGGGAAAGAATTCATCAAATACCATGAATAACCAAGACAGCAAGACAACTCAGAAAAAAAAATGAGAAATCTTAGAAAATACTGGTTTCTCTCCCTAATTCATGGGCTACGTGCACAACAATTTTTTATCAGTTCACTCACATACCTGCTTTGCTCTGAGGGAACAGGATAAGATTCATCTGGTCTATACCCTGGTCCTCCCAAGCTTTCCCCTAGTCCCTGGCTTGTCACCTGACTATTCTGGGCTCCCTACCAGGTAAGAAGCCCATCCAGAGTCCCAAAGCTAGTCAGTGGTGGAGCCAACATGTAAACTCAAGACAATTGCAAAGCCTACTCTCCTACCTTTACCTGGTGTAATAAAGGAATGGAAGGAAAGAGCTCTCCACCAGATTGAAGTATTCTCCTCCCAACCCCTCAGCATTCTTCTTTGTTGTTTCAAATTATCTTCTCCCAGTCTCTGCTTAACACATTTGCTCCTTGGTTCAAAGCCCTAATTACAGGACACAGTCTTTGGTCATGCAGTTTTATTGAATTCAAGGGGCTTGCCACTCAAGGTACTCCATTCAAGAACAAGGTATGGTTGTCACGAAATAGTTTTATTTACTTGCAACACATAAAGGAGAGAGGGGATTCATATCCAAAGCTCTGTCTCCTGAAGGAAGACCTGGCCTTTAAAAATCAGCAAGAATAACATGTAGTAAGAACTACCCAGGCATTTTCCCTCCTTGTCCTTGAGGGAATGGGGACAAAGGTCATACTTTTGTAACTGCTTCCTGCTGAACATGGATGAAGCGAGCGCCTCTTTGAGTTGAAGGAGTGAAAATCTCTGGCTGCCTGACTTATGAAAATCTTGGGGTCCCCTAGCTTCTGGGTTTTCTAAGAAAGAAAGCACTACTTACCCTGGCTGTTTTGGCTCAGTGGATAGAGCGTTGGCCTGCAGACTGACGGGTCCCAGGTTCCATTCCAGTCAAGGGCACATGCTCAGGTTGTGCACTCAATCCCAGTAGGCAACATGCATGAGGCCACCGATCAATGATTCTCATCACTGGTGTTTCTATCTCTCTCTCCCTCTCCCTTGCTCTTTGAAATCAATAAAAATATATTTTAAAAAAGAGAGAGAGCCCTGGCTGGTTTGGCTTGGTTGATAGAGTGTCTGCCTGCAGACTGAAGGGTCCTGGGTTCAATTCCAGTCAAGGGCATGTGCCTTGGTTGCAGGCATATCCCCAGTGGGGGGGTGTGCAGGAGGCAGCTGGTCGATATTTCTCTCTCATTGATGTTTCTGGCTCTCTGTTCCTCTCCCTTCCTTTCTGTAAAACATCAGGAGCTCAAGACTGAAAGTGGAGAAAAGAAACAGCTGTGGGCACAGGTTGTAAATCAAACAGAAGAAGAAAGTAAGGAGAGAGAAAAACCAAGATGGTGGCATACGTGAACACCGGAATTGCGGCTGTGCACAACTATTTTAAAACAACAATGAAAGAAAAAATGGACACCACCCAGACCCACAGGAAGGCTGGCTGAGTGGAAATTCTACAACTAGAAAGAGACTGAGACTCAGAGGAGGGTGGAAATAAAGTGCAGAGGTACAGAGGCATACGTGAAGGGGCTGGCGGAAAGGACTGGCAGCATTTCATACCAGAAGGAAGCACAAGCTCCCGACAGCTCTGAACTCCAGTTCCAGGCAAGTTTCTGGGGACTCAGAACCATACAGGGAGGAGCTGGACTGTCGGGCACCGGGAGAAACTCCAGAGAGGCTTGAGACCTGGTGCCTCTTAGGGCAGGGCTGAGAATCCGCCATAGCTGGTTGCTCCACCCTTTAGACTCCCCGAAACCCCACCCCACCCAAGCTTTACACAGAGGCTTTTGCATATAAAAGGCTGGTAGAAGCTAAAAATAGCACCTCCTTGGAGATACAAGTGCCAGCATACCCAGGGGTCTTGTACCAAAGCCCCACTGAAACAACTCTTGCCCCATAAGGGTGTCTCCAGCACAGAAGTTCTCCCACTGTAGACATAGCTGATTCGCATAACCAAGTGGCTTGCAGGTCATTTCTTCTCAGTGATCACCTACCACAGAAAGCCACTCTATCGACCCAAGGAAGCAGCCAAAATGCAGAGACAAAGAAACAGATCACAAATGACAGAAATGGAGGAAAGCAAACAACTGGATATAGAGTTCAAACCACAGTTTTACGGCTTTTTAAGAATTTTCTAGAAACCGACAATAAACTTAGTGAGACCCTCAATAAATCTAATGAGACCCTCGAGGATATGAAAAAGGAACAACTAGAAATAAGCATACACTGACTGAAATAAAGAATATTATACAGAGATCCAACAACAGATTAGAGGAACGCAAGAATCAAGTCAAAGATTTGAAATATGAAGGAGCAAAAAATATCCAAATGGATAAGCAAAAAGAGAAAAGAATCCAAAAATATGAAGACAGTGTAAGGAGCCTCTGGGACAACTTCAAGCGTACCAACATCAGAATTATAGGGGTACCAGAAGAAGAGAGAGAGCAAGATATTGAAAACATATTTGAAAAAAATAATGTCAGAAAACTTCCCCTACCTGGTAAAAGAAATGGACTTCCAAGTCCAGGAAGTGCAGAAAACCCCAAACAAAAGGAATCCAAAGAGGACCACACCAAGACACATCATTATTAAAATGCCAAGAGCAAAAGACAAGGAGAGAATTTTAAAAGCAGCAAGAGAAAAGCAGTCAGTTACCTATAAGGAGGCACCCATACGACTGTCAGCTGATTTCTCAACAGAAACCGTGCAGGCCAGAAGGGAGTGGCAAGAAATATTTAAAATGATGAATAGCAAGAACCTACAGCCAAGATTACTTTACCCAGCAAAGCTATCATTCAGAATTGAAGGTTGGATAAATAGCTTCACAGACCAAAAAAAAGCTAAAGGAGTTCATCACCACCCAACCAGTATTATATGAAATGCTGAAAGGTATCCTTTGAGAAGAGGAAGAAGAAAAAGTAAAGGTAAAAATTATAACAACGAATACATATCTATCAACAAGTGAATCTAAAAATCAAGTGAATAAAAAAATCTGATGAACAGAATAAACTGGTGAATAGAATAGAATCAGAGGCATATAAAGGGAGTGGACTGACAATTTTCAGAGGGAAAAGGTTGTTGGGGGTGTGGGAAGAGAATGGACAATAATCGTACACCTAACGGATGAGAACGGGGGATGGAGAGGTAAAGGCAGAGGGTGGGGTGGGACCTGGGAGGATTGGAGCTATGGGGGGATAAAAGAGAAACAACTGTAATAATCTGAACAATAAAGATTTTTTAAAAAAAGAAAGTAAGTAAGGAGAGTCGGTGATGCCAAGAGGGGCTGCTCACATGAGGCATTGC
Source organism: Murina feae (assembly GCA_004026665.1). Taxonomy (NCBI): domain Eukaryota; kingdom Metazoa; phylum Chordata; class Mammalia; order Chiroptera; family Vespertilionidae; genus Murina; species Murina feae. The sequence continues at coordinate 11,223 of PVJC01029922.1, read as the reverse complement.
CATGCCTCACTTCTTCCCTCCGGGCCAGACACCCACACTAGCAGAGTCACCTGCCACTACAGTTACGAATCCCAGCTCCTCTCAGCCCTTTGGCTTCTAGACTCTGAGAGAAGATGGGCTGAGAAGGCATCCCAAGGCTTCCCCCCTGCCTTCCTGGTCTCAGGCTGGAGAGACCGTGAGAGGTTGAGGACAGACCCAGCATGCCTGGTTTACCAGACTGGCTCACATGCCAGAATTCAGACCCAACATGCTAAAAAGGTTCTGTGTGGTATGGCCTCCCTGCATCTGTCTCCCTTTCAACTCATACCTCAGCAGGGCAGTATTCTGTTCCTAAACGTCCGTAGCTGCCTCAACCTTTAACAAACACTGGGCTGCTCCACCTTGCTGCTTCCACAGCAGGGCAAGTGCCCAGGTCAGCCAGTTCCACTGACCGCAGACTGCCAAACCCATGGGGCTGAATGGGGGTCAGTTTAGAAGCACGTCATCCTGCCTGTGGATGCAGAGAGCAAGTTCTCTCACCTCAGTCTGCCCCACCCCAGACATCCCATAGCTTTGAAGAGGGGGAGCTAATAGGCTGCTGCTCGGAAAAGAAGCTGAGGTCTCATGAGCCTTCTGGATTTGACTGGGCTCTGACAGGGAATGCATGACGGTGCACTTGCCCTGAAGCAGTGATCTCAAAACCATCCTGCAAATGAATGGACATGAAACCAGTAAATTACTTCTTAAGACCACTCTAAAATCTTACTAAAAACAATTCATTTCCCAGTGTTATTTCCACCTTCCTCCCACACCTTCTCGCTAGGAAGCCCAACCTTTGGCTTTTATTACTCAAAATACATGCACGTGGTTGATTCTACCTGCTTCACTTTGCAAGTCCAGCACATTTACACTTAAGACAAACAAGGTCACACAAAGTACAAAATCCAACTTCTGCAGGACAATCAGACAACCGGACCAGAGACCGTGACCAGAGAATGTCTTGGTCTGCTCCACAGGCATTCCTTGACTCCCCAGAGTTAGACTAGGTTGGGCTCTGAATCTGTCTTCTCAGAGACAGTTCCTGCCCAACCAACCAGAAACCAAGCACGAACCAAAACTGAAATTACCTCTCCAACAACCCTATACCCAAAATGAGATATGCTAATTAAAGCAACCACTAGGGCTGACCCACCCACCTCCCTTCTACTAGTAAAGTGCTGAATGAAACAGGTTCAGGTGGCCACTCGGCTTCCCTGTGAGGCAGGCCAGGAAGCCCTTTTGGTGGTCAGCACCACGCGGGAGTCTCCCACAGAACAGGTCCTCTGCCCAGCGGAGACCCAGGCACCTGCCAGGTGCTTCGCCAAGCGTCCACACCAGGTGGAGAGGGAGTCCTTTCAAGAGGCCCATCTGAAGGCACCAAATTTGTTACCGGACTCAAGTTCACCGCCTGGGGTGCTCTGTTCAGGATCGAGCCACGGTTGTCCCAAGGCAGTTTTATTTACTTGCAGACAGACGTAAAGGAAACAGGGCATGCATATCCAAAGCTCTATCTCCCAAAGGGGGCTTATGCTTTTACATTTAGCAGGAATAACATTTAGTAAAAACTGCCCAGAACCGCGGGGGCTGTCCGCTGGGCTCCTGCCTCGCCACGCCGACCTCCTGCCGCTCGTAGCCTCAGTGGCGACCTCTCCAGGCCGGGCCGGGCACGGCACTCGAGGCGAGCAGGGTAAGCCCCTGTGGCTCTCCGAAGGCTCCCGCGACCCTTCCTCCTCCCTCCCCTGGGGGCAGCTGGGCGCGGTGATGCCCGCGGTGATGCCCTCGGTGATGGAGAAGCCGAGCGTGGGCTCCGGGATCCTGTCCAGCCACCGGGCCAAGACGGCGCCCAAGGGCGGACAGCCTCACTCGGAGGATGACAGCAGCGAGGACATGATCCACTGGAACCAATTACCAGGCCGTAATCCCTGTGTGCAAGCCTGGAGCCCCGCACGCTACAGCAGCAAGGAGCTGAAGGGGATGCTTGTGTGGTCGCCCAACCACTGAGGGTCGGATGCCAAGCTTGCCAAGTACACTGCAATGGCCAAGGAAAAGCATGGCGACAACATTGCGCAGGCACGGGGCATGCTCCTGTGGCACAAGCATGACGTGGAGAAGTCACTGGCCGACCTGGCCAACGTCACCCCGTTCCCCGACGAGTGCACCGTGGAGGTCAAGGTGCTGTTTGAACAGGCCTTTGGCTTCCATGGCAAGTGCTTCCAGCGGATCCAGCAGATGCTGCCCGACAAGCTGGTCCCCAGCCTGGTGAAATATTCCTCCTCTTGGAAGAAGACCCGGAGCCGGACCACCGTGATGAACAGACAGGCTCGGCGGCTGGCGGGCCGAAAGGACAAAGGAGAGAGTTATGAGCTTGAAGAGGGTTGAGGAGTTGTGAGTGAGGGGGAGCCAGATGCCGGAGACCCCAAGAGAGAGCCGCTGTCCTCTCGGCCTCTGAATGCCCGCCCAGGCCCCGGGAAGAAGGAGGCCCAGGCCTCTCAGTATCGCCACCACCCACTGAGGACGCAGCGGCGCCCCTGCAAGGGCATGAACTTGAGCCCCGAGGGCCTCACTGCCGTGTCAGGAAGCCCAGATCTTGCCAACCTCATTCTTCGAGGCCTTGATTCCCAGCTCACCTCCCTCAAGCGTCAGGTGCAAAGCATGAAGCAGACCAATAGCAGCCTCCGCCAAGCCCTTGGAGGGCCGCATTGACCCACTCCGCCCCCCTGAGGTCAACACCAAGTTCAACTCCACTGGACCGCAGATGAGCAGCTTCTGGCTGTACAAGCCATCCGCAGGTACGCAAAGACTTCGGTGCTATTGCAGAGGTGACTGGGAACAAGACTCTGACCCAGGTGAAGACCTTTTTTGTGAGCTAACGGCGCCACTTCAATCTGGAGGAGATGCTGCAGGAATGGGAGGCTGAGCAGAATGGGACCCCTGGTGCCCTGGTCCCCATAGAGGAGGCTAGGAGAGGGGCTCTCTTGCCAGCCCCAGCCCCAGAGGAAGATGACGAGGTCCAGATAACGAGGTCCAGATTACAAGAAGATGACGAGGTCTCAACATCTGTGCCCCAACCCGTGCCCCCCCTCCCCCCATGCCACCTCTCCCTCCACCTGCTACCTCACTATCCCAGCCTCTCCCACTGCTGAGGCCTCCTTTGCCCAGGGCTCCTACCCTGCTTCACCAGCCACCCCCACTACAGCAGGGCCGCTTTCTCCAGCCCTGGCTGGCCCCCAACCAGCCCCCACCACCTCTTATCCGCCCAGCTGTGGCTGCCTCCCGCCACAGTGCCTGCCCTGGCCCTCAGCCCCCACCCACCCTAATTGGAGCCCCCCTGGAGCCTCCAGCCCCCTCACTATGAGCCCTGAGGCCCTCCACCCAGAGGCTCCAGAACACCTTTGCTGGATGTGTTGGGCACCCCTGGCTTCACCGACAACGGAAGGGACTAGAGCTCTTGCCAGGGCTTTCTAAACCCACAGCTGCTGACCACCTTGGGCAGAGCAGCGCAGTTCTGACCAGCTCTGGCAGCTGAGCCCATCTCCCACAGCCCAGCGGGGTGGGGCTCAGGGCCCGGGGCCTCTGAGCTGGCCTGAGGGCCCTTGCTCTTCCTGAAGGGGCCCAATGGCTGCCTCCTGGTCAGCTGGGGTTTGGCCTTTTGGCCCGACCCTTTGTGTAGAG
>PVJC01029921.1:0-21516 GCA_004026665.1 Murina feae | reverse complement strand
ATCTGAGCTGTCCAGTCACATAGATGTAATGAGGAGCTGAATTGTTTTAAGGTAGAAATAGTACCGAGTTACAGCAAATTCCATTAAAAACCTCAGACAGAAGTGTTTGTAAAATCAAATTAGTAGGCATTGTGCTGTGTTTCCTGCATTGATAATAGTCATGGAAACTCTCCTTTTAAGGAGAGGTTGATCAACGAGAGCATCATTCTCTGAGTAACCAGCTAACTTACCTGACTAACTTCTTAGTTCCATTTGAATGCACTTCATAGACATACCACCCAATACCCTGTGACATTAGATGCTAGCATAACGGAGCAGAAAGGAAGATAGTGGTACTGCAGGGAAAAGGCAGGGTGCTTCCTGTTTCTCTGTAGTGATTTCAATTACCCCACATGTACTTCAGATAGTTTACTGTGCTTGGGTTACTCATTCAATTAATCTGATTTTATCCTTTATGGTCTTCTCACAAGAAATTTCAAATGACAGTTCAGTGAATTAAGAAAAGAAAAACAAGATAAATTTCAAAGGAGAAGAACCAACTCTGAAATTCACAATTATTCCATGGCAATGTGCCAGGTCACACCATGAATACATCCTCGTGGCAGGAAATGCAAACACTATTAATGATCACAAGTTTAAGGACAAAGTTTTAAAGGATATCAAAATGATGAGTTAGGCTGTCAACCAGAATAATCTCATAAGTGTAATTTATTTTTTCTCTTTACAGAAAAAGAAAACAAAATATGTAGCAAAAGTCCCTATGCCCTGATATCTTGATTCATAAAGAGGCAAAGTGTATGCCCACTGTTCAAAATATAGAGAATGGTACTTTCTTACATAGCTATTAAAACAGTGCAAAATAATTTTATTATATTGCATTATTCATAACATATGATATCCAGTACTTTATTTAGCAAATAAAGTGGACTTATTGGTTAATTCTATGAAACTAAATGCAAAAGAATGATCCTCTAATATTTTATGTGTCAGCTTATATAGAATTCTTCTTTTTAAGGCAGTAGTAAATAGAAATAGGATTGTGTGTGAAGTATGAACTCAATTTCCAAGTTTTTAAGTTTCCTGAAGTTTCTGTCTGTAATCATCTAGTGCAAATATAGCTACGGAGGCTTTTACTAAATTTGGTCTGACTTAAAATCAAGACTGTATGGTATATCCCAAGTTCCCTTTGTGAGGTCTCCTGGAATGAGCACCTCAGCAAGGCAGACACCCCAGAACATCTCACAATGGAGTCCAGCCAGAAGCCCCAGTGCCTTCTACTTGGGAGGGACCCTCTAGACAGAAGGATAAATGTTTTCAAAGATGAGTTCAAAACTAAAGTCACATAAGCAGATATCCCCAACTGTAAGTATTCTTCTGTGAGCTTGCTCTGCTAAAATGGGAACCTGTAAGCAGCAGGTCCCTGAGTGAGCAAGAGGCAACAGACATTTATTTGAAAGGTTCTAGATTTTTCTGTGCAGGGTTGAGGAACCCAGCTGGTCTCTAATAAAACTGCCTTGAATCCACATAACACAGTTGGAATTTTAACTGAAATACGTAACAAGAATAGAATTATGCCGTCCATCAAGAACTAATAAAAGCAACAAGAATTATGACACAGTGCAAATTAAAAGGCACAAATCATTTTTGTGTGTCACTATGTGTGTGAATATCTTTATTCATATGGTTGAGAGGAGACAGAGAATGAAGTCTTTCAGATAGATTTATCTGGGATCTCCTTGTAAAGGAACAGAACTGCTAGCTAATGCATCCGATTATTAAATACTGTTAAGTTGAAAACCTACAGTGCTGTTAATACTACTTTCAATTTGAGAAAAATGGCAGTTCTTTCCCTGGCCGATGTAGCTAAGTTGGTTGGACATGGTTTTGTGCTCCCTGAGGTTGCTGGTCGATTCAGGTCAGGGCACATGCTGCAGTTGCAGGCTTGATTCCCAGTAGCGGGTGTGCAGGAGGCAGCTGATTGATATTTTGCTCTCACATCAATATTTCTCTCTCCCCCTCTCCCTTCCTTTCTCTCTAAAAATCTTTATAAAAGAAATAAAGAAAAATGATAGTTCTCTAAGAAATAATTTGAGAAATTTCCAGCCAGTTACCATAGGACATTTATCCAATTCTGGTGCATAGATTATGCAGATGTAGGTAACATTCTTCAATAGTTGCAAGCATTATAATTATTCAGAATTGAAAATTAGTGAATATTATTAACATTTGCATATGAACAAAAATGATGTCTTAATATATGAAGCTTTTAGTTATTTAGTGTTAGTAACTTCCAGTTGCTTCTATGCTCTTTCAAAATAATTTGAACATAGCTTAGTGAGGCTTGAGTCAACTGAAAATATTTCTCACACACAAACACATTTTAAAAGTCAGATTATGTAAGTCTATAAAATCATACTATGATGTACATTTATAGCATATAAACATGAAATATATAATGGTGCTTCCAAAAATATTATATATTTAAATTTTTTCTTGTCATTGGTATGTTAAAATGGAATTTATTCAATTATTCAGTTTTTCCTGGTTCATTTTCTACTTAACACAATTTATAGAAAGTCCATTTTTTAAAATTATAACCTAGTTTTCATTCTCCATTAGGAGAGAAATGGTGCATATAAATGTCCGATTTAATTATAAAATCAGAGGAGCCTTTGTGACAGAAATAAAATGGCAGTTATATTTATGTCACAGGTAGCTTAGTTATTATGAATTTACTTATATATCTCCTCCCCATGAAATGAAGGCTAAGAATTGGTACATATTAGGTAATCATAGCAGATTTTATATCCAGTGATTAGAATTATACATTTGGCGGTCTGATTTAATTCTGAAACTATAATCATGATACAAAAATGTACCTAATAACATCTACCCTCTCAGTAACCTCTGTGCCGTACTTAATGGAGTTTAATTTCCTGAGAGGCCTCTTCACTGAGACGCCATCTGCGTCTTCCATAACCTCCCTAAGCCATGCCGCTCTGCCCTTCCCTCTGCCTGTTGTGTCCCAGGCGCACACTCTCTTGCAAATAGGCTCATTTCTCCCACGTGGCCTAAAACATATACTTATCACATATTAATTAAACAGACACACTGTGCTCCACTGGAGTCACAAGAATTTGAAAGAACTTCCCATTGGAAGGATGTGACTTGTGCCCAGGGTGAAAATTGAATTATAATAAACTCAGAAGGAGTCCAGCCACTACAATTTAGCTCTTAACTTATCAACCAGACAGTTAAGAGCTAAATTGTAGTCTCCAAATTTAAAAGCACACTCTTTGAATTTATAAAAATGATAAATGCAACTGAAGGTATAACGTAACTATTCTGCTGTCAGACATTTAAAGTATTAATGTTAGTCATGAAGCCAGGAAGGTCAGTGTCAGCTGATGGCTGGATGCTATCTCAGAAGGCACAGTCTGCATCTAGGGGGTCCTCACACAGGTAAATGTTGATTTGTTGGTTCAATAGACCCAATTAAATAATGTTCATTTCAAGTGTTTTCACTTAGGGTATTTAGATTTTTATGTTTTCTCCATCTACAATCTACTGAAGGCTTTGGGAATTGCTGGGAGAATGGACACAAATACAGATACAGATGTATTTATGTGTTTGAACATGGAAATATAATTCACATACCATAAAATTCATCTTTTTAAAGTGTACAGTTCATGGTTTTTAGTATGTCCTCACAAGAGTATGCCACCAGGAACATCACAGCATTTTCAGCACCCTGAAGAGTTCATCCCATTAGTATGGTTCTTCATTTCTGGCTCCCACAGCCTCACAGTCAGTAATCTGCTATCCCTGTGAATCCGTTCGTCTGAGGCGTGAGCTGATGAACTCTCCTGCTCTTAAGAGAATAGAACGGTGATTCTGTAGGCAAACTGCAAATACTTGTCCCAAAAGGATACCAACAGATTCATAAACAGCACAGATAGTGTATAAAAGTTGGGTAATTTCCTAGCTGGTTTGGCTTAGTGGATAGAGCATCTGCCCGTGGATAGAAGAGTCCCAGGTTCAATTCCAGTTATGGGCACATACTTTGGTTGCGGGCTCGATCCAGTGCATAATCACTCACATCAATGTTTCTCTGTCTCTTCCCTTCTCTTCCCTCTCTCTAAAAATCAATGGAAAAATATCCTCGGGTGAAGATTAACAACAACAAAAAAAGTGTTGGGCAAGGTTTTTTACAGCTATAATTTAGGAGGGTTTGTTGGATTTTGGCATTTTATTTTTTTATTTTCATATACTTTGCAAGTCAGCCATTGGACTAAATGTTTTTTAAATGCTGTTGTAGAGTTCTTTCTACTGTGAAATCATAGGTACTTTGAACCTCAGACCCTCCTCCGTGTCACTGCCACCTTCTTCAGGTAATATTTTCTTACTTTTTGTCATAGACGAGAATGAATGCTCCAATCCAAATGCCTGTGGCTCTGCTTCCTGCTACAACACCCTGGGGAGTTACAAGTGTGCCTGCCCCTCCGGGTTCTCCTTTGACCAGTTCTCCAGTGCCTGCCACGATGTGAATGAGTGCTCATCCTCCAAGAACCCATGCAATTATGGCTGCTCCAACACGGAGGGGGGTTACCTCTGTGGCTGCCCACCTGGGTACTACAGAGTGGGACAAGGGTAAGGCCATCATCCTTTCACACACAGGAAAGCAAGGATGGTCCAACAGGGTGGGTCCAACTCAGGTTTCCACCCTGAGTTCAGGCTTTCGGGCCGCCTGGCACTACAAGGAAGTGAATGGTGATTAGAAGCCCAAGAGATGAAAGCGTTGGTCACTTAGGATATAGAAGCACTAAGAAAGCATATATATCCATGTTGCAGGATTACCTCCCATGTGATGTGCATAAGACTTGAACTTGTAAGCAAATAGCATTTTCTTGCCCCACATAAAGGCCTGAATTAATTCAGTCAGGTCCCTCAAGGCCAGAAACTAGCAGATATTTTTAAATGCAGCTTATGTGTTGCCGTAGACACCTGGGTTGTGAGGCACAAGTGGAAATGGCTTCTCTTAGATTTTTCTATGAATTTTGACAGGTGCCAGCCTAGTGGTTCCTGAGAAAGGATTGCATCCCTCTCTTTGTTCATCAGGCTTTATATTATTGCACATGGAATACCTGCCTCATTAGTGTGGCACTGCTCAGCGCCAGGCTGGCTCCACAGGGTTGGGTTTCCTCCAGCCAATCACACGTTCCCAAGTGTGGGCTGAGGCTGGGGTGCTGTGGGCTGGGGCTGGGCTGCTGGTCACCTGCCTCATCCCATCAAGGCAGCCTATACACAACAGCGTGGGAGGTGGGAACTGAGGAGTCAACTCAGGGTCCTCTTCCTCAGAAAGAGCAGTGTATGAGACAGGCAGCGGGGTGGACTCATCTGTCCACGATCCTATATAACAAAGAGTTAATATGCAAATAGTTGTCATACCCTCACAACCTCACGCCCATCACACTGTAACTGCTCAAACACTCAACACTGGGGAGAGAGGAATGGGGACCAGCCAGGCACAAATGAGCTCACAAGAGAGGAATGGGGACCAGCAAAGCTATGGCCCAGGAGAGGGACAATCTGCACATTCCATGGTCCCCTTGATCCCGGGCACCAGCGGCTGCGCCTGTAGCCTGGGAGAGGGACAAGCCTCCCGCCCCGCGGCCCAGTTGAACCACCCACCCATGGTCCCCTGTGACTGCAGCTGGCCTGGGTCCTGGGTGCCTGCAGCTAGCCAGAGGGAGTGAAGCCCGAGTCCTGGGTGCCTGTGACCAGCGGAGGAGGGAATCCTTAGTCCTGGGTGTGGGGGGAGGCAGAGGCAATTAGGGGCAACAGGCCAGCAAGAGAGCAGTTAGGGGCAATCACACAGGAAGAGGTGGTTAGGGGTGATCAGGCAAGCAGGCAAGCAGTTAGGAGCCAGCAGTCCAGATTGCGAGAGGCAGTCAGACATCCCCTGAGGGGTCCTGGATTGAAGAGGATGCAGGCCTGGCTGAGGAACATCCCCCACCTCTACCCCCACGCACAAATTTCATGCATCAGGCTTCTAGTTGTTACATAATAATCCTTGAAACAGAAGGCATGGTCTGCACATTGACTCTTTCACTAACTCACATAGGACTTGAGAAATCTCAGTCATTACAGCAAAGAGCTGTGCTGTGAACAGGACTTCTCTTAGCACTCTCTTTGGAACTTTATACTCTGCTTTTGCATTCCCCAGTTAACTACACTCAAGTGCTTCATATAATTGGGATTAAATATTGGGGATGCCACTAAAGGAAATGAAAACATTAATTTGAAAAGATATAGGTACCCCTGTGCTCATTGCATCACTATTTACAATAGCCAAGATATGAAAACAACCTGGATGTTCATTGATAGATGAATGGATAAAAAAGATGTGGTACACATACAAAGTGGAACATTATGCAGAACAAAATATTGTCTTTTGTGACAACATGAATGGACCTAGAGAGTATTATGTTAAGTAAAATAAGTCAGACAGAGAAAGAAAAATAATGTATGTTTTCATTTATATGTGAAATCTAAACAACAAATACAGACTCACAGAAATAGAGACCAAAGGATGGTTGCCAGAGGGGAGGGAGATGAGGGGATTGCTGAAAAGGGTGAAGGGGAATATAGTCAATAATATTGTGTTAAGTTTGTATGATGACTGATTACTATTAAAATTAGTGGGTTGATCACATTGTAAGGTATACAAATGCTGAATTCACTATATTGCACATCTGACATAACTATTATAATTTTGTAAACCAACTATGCTTAAGTTTAAAAGGTGTATTAAAGAAAAAAATTGGGGGAAGCTTAAAACTCAGAATTTTGCTGTTCAAAATAAGGGAAAATCTTGTGTATGAAGTGTTAAAGAGCTACAGAGACTACTAGGTTTTTATTTGTATGAGCTTAGATTTGGCTTTGTTGGTGTTTTTTTCTGAAAAGTCTTTGCTCTACCACTGGAAAGCTATAGTCAAAGTTAAGGATAAAATCTAACAACACCTTGCTTCTTGTTGCAAATAGCCACTGTGTCTCAGGAATGGGATTTAACAAAGGGCAATACCTGCCAATGGACACAGAGGTGGATGAGGAAAACGCTCTGTCCCCGGAAGCCTGTTATGAGTGCAAAATCAACGGCTACTCTAAGAAAGAAGGCAGGCAGAAGAGAAGTGTTCATGAGCCCAAATCCTCTGCAGTGAGTAAACCTCACTTTTGTTTTGTATCAGATTTTATCCATATGGAGTCATGTATATTATGCAGTAAACCTTCATGTAGGTTTAGGCTCAGTGAAGCTAGAACTAGCTTGAAATTTAATGACTAAATTAATGGACTCAACATGGCAGAGACAAGTAAATAAAATAAGTTGATTTTTAGCTCAAAACATAAGGACGGGGAAGTGGGGGAAGACTTTAAGATTCACAGTTTCAGTCATATGTTTTTCTTTTTTATTTACGCCAAAGGGAATAAGATGCCCACCTAGAAATACTTACTAGAAATGATTCAAAAAATTATTTTAAATGTGCCCAATTCTGTTTCACGCATTTACTAGGGGCCCGGTGCACAAAAATTTGTGCACTTGGGGGGTCCCTCAGCCCTGCCTGTGCCCTCTCGCAGTCTGGGACCCTCGAGAGATGTCCACCTGCTGGCGTGCTTGGCCAGCCTGGGTGAAGGGCTGATGGCTGTTTGCAGGCTGGCCAAGCCCCCCAGTGGGAACCCTCACCCCATGGGGTTGTGGTCAGCCTGAGTGAGGGGCTGAGGGCCATTTTCAGGCTGCCCACAGTCCCTTCAGGTTTTGGGTCCCTACTGGGGTGCCTGGCTAGCTTGGATGTGGGGCTGAGGGCCATTTTCAGGTTGCCCACAGCTCCCCTTGACCCAATGTCCCAGTGAGGCTGGCTGGAATCAGGTTTCTGAGGTTTATTTATCTTCTATAATTGAAATATTGTTGCCTTGCGTGGAGGCCTAGGCAGGCAACGAAGCCTTCTGTTTGCTTCAGCTCCGTGGCTTCTATAATTGAAACATTGTTGCCTTGAATGGAGGCTATAGCCTCCCTAGACAGGCAGTTTCCTCCATTGCTGGTGCAACAGAAGCCTCCTGTTTGCTCTAGCTCCATGGCTGCTGGCTGCCATCTTGGATGGGTTAATTTGCATACAGCTGCTCTGATTAGTTGGCGGGCATGGCCTGGCTGGTGGGCGTGGCTTAGGTGTAATGGAGTGAGTGTCAATTTGCATATTACTCTTTTATTAGATAGTAAAGTAGGCTGATTTTCATTTTCAGTAGGTAAGCCAAGTAGGTCTGATCTCATATTCTGTGACATTTGTGAGTTAGGTGTTTCTCCCATAAGATGGTATCTCCTAATAACTTGTAGTTTGTAAAGAACTGAAGATCTAAATTGCCTGCTGCTGGTGTTTCTTGGTTGTAAATGGCCTTTAGCAGAGACATTTGAGGGGTGGGCCACAGGCTACCTGATTTTGACTATGTCCACTGGCCCTCCACTTGTTACCCATGTTACATGGAGCATGTTTTCCTAACCTCTCTGTGTCTCAACTTTTTCACCTATAAAATAGAAATAAAAATACTGCTAAAGGGTGATGGATTAATTGAGTTGAAGTGCTTAGAATGGTACCTGGCATTTATATTACACCTATTCACTGAATCTCACTCATAATATCTAGAAATGTTAATTATTTTCCCTAAGATCAGGGATAGCACCACCCCCTTTGGTGAATGTTACTGAGAAATTCCTCCATCAAAAACAGCTAACTGGCTGTGTGAACTGGGCAACTTGCTCAGAAACTTTATCTATAAAATGAGATTTTTCTAGCCAAAAGGTCTATGATTCTACTTTATCATAATAGGCCAGTATTACATATACCTTAAATAGACTAAGGTAACTCACTGAAGTAAATATGATTATTGAGATTTTCATAAAATACAGAAATTCTCCCTGTGAAACCTTCCCAGTGTGGGACTTGGGATGTGAGTCTGTCAGAACACTGATGGGCACTCAGGGCTACTGTAGCCAACAGGTGCTCAATCAAAGCATTGGTTGTCTTTTTTTGTTTGTTTTTTATTTTGTTATTTATTTTACTAAGATAACATCCATAACCTCCCATCCCTCTGATCAATTGGGACGTGGTTTATCTGGTCCCTGCACCATTGGCTTTTACCAAAGCTGATTCAAATATGAGCCCTGAGGCCTGCAGCCCCTCCCTCTGTACCAAGGCCTCTTAGCAAACACACTCCCGCACTCTGCTTGTGTGTTGTGGGCCTTACAAACCAAGCCAAGCCTTCTGAGTGCAGATTCTCTGGGGACAGTCCCTACTGGTGGATAACAGCTGCACTTCTTTTGACCCCAGCAAGAAGAAAAAAAAAAGCAATTATTTTCTAAGTTCTCTTTATTATTAAGAAGCGTGGTATTCCATAAACTCATCAGAAAGACTTGAAATGTGAATGTTGTCTGTAAGCTCAGCTCTGTAACATCACCTGGTTAAGGCCCAGAGCTCTACGGGACACACACTATGGAATTAACCTTTGCTCCCAGCCCATATGAAGCTACAGTCACCTCCTTCCCAAGCACCACTCTCTAAAGTGCAGAAAGTGGGAGCAAGAGGTTGTTGCTGTGGCTGCAGCCCCAGCAGCCAGTCCCCCTCTGGGTCCTCTCCTGTGCTATAGCTGCTCCTCCCACATCATTTCCTGCTCTTTCTTCAGGTTGAACAGATCAGCCTAGAAAGTGTGGACATGGACAGCCCCATGAGAATGAAGTTCAACGTCTCCGGCCTTGGCTCTAAGGAGCACATCCTGGAACTCATGCCCGCCATCGAGCCCCTCAACAACCACATCCGCTATGTCATCTCCCAAGGGAATGATGATGGCATCTTCCGCATTCACCAAAGGAACGGGCTCAGCTACTTGCACACGGCCAAGAGGAAGCCAGTGCCTGGCACGTACACACTGGAAATTACGAGCATCCCTCTCTATAAGAAGAAGGAGCTTAAGAAACTGGAAGACAGCAATGAGGATGACTACCTCCTAGGGGAACTCGGGGAGGCTCTCAGAATGAGGCTGCAGATTCAACTCTATTAACACTTGCAGACTTGGTTCCAGGCTCAAATCCCTGCACAGCCAGCCTTCAGAAGCCTTTGAGAATCAATGACTCATTTTAAGGAGGAAAAAAAGACAACTTTTGTTTCTTTCCTCCCTGTCTCAGCTTTAGAATGTTGACTCTCGCAAGGTGGGATAATTTAGACTCTGGTGTGGCCAAAGATTTGAGTACAAAGGCAACCGTGGTTACTGTATTTTTTATATAACTTCACTTTAAAATATATTAAAAAAACACAAAAACGTAAATGTTCAAGAGATCAGCATATGGCACTAAATGCACAAAAACAATGTGAGCTTTTTTTTTCCTGTTAGCAGTCTGTAACACTTTGGGTATTTTGCTATAGTTGCTAATTAAAAAAAAATATAGATGTTTATTTATTTTTAATGCAGTAATATATGGAGAAATGAACAAACTATGTAAACAAAAAAGGGAAACTCACTTGTTTTTCTTTAGATTTATAAATTTGAGCTATTTCTTTTAGAGGTGCTTTTTAAAAATTCAGTAGATTCAAGAGATGTTTCCTTTGGTTTTCTGCCAGTCATCCAACTGGTACACATCTGATTATCTTAAAGAAAGCCTCGCAGAGCTGAATGGGCAGTGTAATCAATAATTTAAAAGACAGAAGTGTCATTAGCTCCTTTACGAAGGAGATCAAAGCCAGAGCAGCTCATTGTGACGATATTTCACATCACCAGACACACCAGGCAATGAAGATGAAGCACAACACTGTAGCAAAATACCTTGACTGCTTGTGAGACCAGTAGCGTTGCAGGCCAAACCGTACTGTATTTCCTTCTCATAACCTCAAGGAAGCACATGTGCTCCCCACAACACCTCATTCGTACCCAGGGTGTGCTGCGTACTTGTGGTACTTAGGCAGCTGAAGAACTGCCGTTCCTTTGAAAAGGAACACCTGGCGTTCTGTAGTGTTTGGTGCTGTCTTAGATTAATGGTGCATTTATTATGTTCAAGCTATTTCAGGATTGCCATATGTGCAAACAAATCATGCAGTACAGCCAAGGAATATATGTTGTTTTTTTAAATCCATTTTTTTTAGAATTTTCATTAATACTGTAGTTATACACCATATGCCTCATTTTATCATAGCCTATTGTGTATGAAAGATGTTTGTACAATGAATTGATTTTTAGTTTGCTTTAGTCATTTAAAAAGATATTGTACCAGATGTGCTATAATAAGAGTACGTCTCCCATGTTCTTCTCAACCCAAGAACCTGTCCCTGGACCAGTGACCAAACCTCATATGTGAAATGGCCAAAGCTCATGCAGGCTCTGGGTTGTTCCTCTCACACCTGTGCTGACCAAAGATTAGTCACCAGTTATATCCAGTTTGGGGTTCTTTTGTTTTAATAACTAAAAAAAGAAACTGTAAATTTTTAATCAAGTTTTTGTGAGGAAAAACTTACGGTTTTGGGTCTTGTTTGTTTTTGTAGGTCTATGTATCAAATATGACACTTTTCTTGCAATAAAGCTTATTTTGGGGTAGTTTTCTGATTGAGAGTTTTATGGGACCATGACCCCTGTTGTTTTTGTGGGAGTGGCCAGGGCCTTGGCTTTATGGGGACCTGTATGAAAGAAAGTACCAGAAGGCAAATGAGGCCCATTTTCAGGAAGGCAAGGTAAGGTTGTCAAATCTGGGACACAAAGTTAGTAGCGGTATTCAACAGAGAGTACCACTTAAAATTGCATTCAAATAGGACACAATCGGGGCAGTTAGCTGTTCACTTCCAAACAGAGTCGAAGCCTCCTAGCACCCACCTTCTAAAACCTCAAAATTTCTCCACTTCATCCTCACATGCGCTTTGAGTGCCTTTGTGTTAAAGCACCCTAAACCACCTGTGGAGAAGTCAAACTTTCTCTCAGAAAGCCTGTCTTTTTCTGGGTTTTCCTGAACTGGAGTTGTTACGCAAAAGTACACAGGCGTACAGCAGGCCCAAAGGCATCTTCACCCTAAATCATCCAAAGTGTCCTATCTCTTGCAGTGTCACCCACTTTTCCTCAGCAGAGAAGTGGCTAGAGATGACACATTATTTAACACAAACTCTCTTCTGACTCACTGTTGAAATGAGTACAGAAACATCTTGGAAGTTAATTCGATACCAGGTTTGAGAATTTGTGTGGTTAAATTTTCATCCAAGGAATAAGAAAACAAGGAAAGATTATGACTGACCTCAATGCTGTGCTTTGCCAATCAGAAATTAGCTGCGTGGAGTAAGGAAAATATGTATTTGCCTCGGGGCATCCTTTAAAACTTAACATGCATATTCTGTTTCATCTGGCATCTATTATTGGCACAGCATGAGCGCTGTAATATGAAATTACCTGGAACCAAACTTCTCTAACTGAGAAGGCAACAGTCCCGGTTTAGCTTTAACTTGCTTTTGAGGACACTTGAGAACCTACACTGTTAGGTGCTTTACACAGAAAACATAAAAGACCATTAGCGGATTTACACAGAAGAAAATACTAGAGGAAAATGACTAGTCCAAGATGCTCCTTCACAGAACCACCTTCTTAGGCACCTCTGATAGCGTGATTGCAATTCTCATAGTGTTTGCACTGACGCAGCCATGATTAATTTGTGTCTCTGGTAATTAACTGCTCATGACATTGTATGTACCATGTTGTCATCCTCATTCGTTGTCCCCTCAGAAATTACTTCGGCTAGGTTACAAAAAACTGCACGAGAGTAAAGTATGATGTAAGCCCTGACATACAAACCAAATAGGTTTTGGATTATTGCTTATTAATAAGCAATAATTTCTTCTTCAAATGACATGGATTAGCTTTCCACTAATATTTAGGTTTGGAATTTTTTAAAATTTGATTTTGCTGCTTATTTATGGTAGGTGAAACTTGGTCATGTTTTCACATGAGCATTGAAAATAATTCAGGATAATATATAAGAATTTTACTCAATGAAACATGTTCCCTTTTTCATTACCTAGAAATATCAAACAGGATGATTCATATCTGTCCCTTCTCAATAGTCTCAGGGGTTTGTTTTGCATTCATTGCCTTCTTGGTTCACAGAATAAATGCTTGGGGTGGGGAGTGAAAAAAAATTTACAAAGCATCAGTCTACTTGAGTCTACAATTCTTTAGATTCATACTGTTAATGCTTCGAGGGAAACAGGTCAATTCATTTGTTAAATTGAACCATGAGGAACTGCCAATATTTGGCCACGTTTGACCTACAAAATGGCAATTTCATTTGGTTCAATTGAATAGTTTAGAAATCTTCACATTTCTCAAGAATAAACTGAAAATTTCCCTTCTCTTTGAAAGAACCAATTCCATTCATGTCTTTCCAGTTGCTTGTGGCCCATTCTACTCCTAATTGACAGTAGTCCACAGGAGAATATACATAACTTATTCAAACAGCCACTTTCTTTCACGCTCCAAAAACTTTGGAAAGAGTCTAACACACATATTTGGGACCTTGAGGGGATTATTGGAATCTGTTTGAAGATAAAGACAAATCCATTGAGGATAGTGAAAATATAGTATAATGTTTAAAAAAGAGAGGGGGAGGGACTTTAGGAATCTTTACTTCTGGAGACTGGGAAGATGGAGATTCATGAACACCCCAGAGAACATAAGGGGGACAGCATATTTGCAATCTTAGCCACCCTGAAGTTTCTCGTTTCTTTTCTTTTTTCAGCATAATTACTTTCTCAAATAAATACAAAACCAGTTACCTTCCTAAATAAGGAGTATGTGTTTCTAACTCTAGTTTTCCTTAAAATCCTTTACATGTACAGAGCAGTGGATATCCTGAAATACAATGTACAGCTCATTAAAACTTCAGCATTTTAACTTCTGGGGCAGTATCACCTTGCAAGTAAAAGAAAAAGAACGTCTGTGGGGAGTGGGGCAGGCTTACTGATTCCCTTGTATCTGCAGCCTGAGAGTCTCTCCACTTTTTCTTTTTAATACGTGTTTTGATTTTTATTTTAGAGGAAGGGAGAGGGAGAGATTGAAGCATAAATGATGAAAATCATTGATTGGCTGCCTCCTGCACAACCCCAACTGGAGATCAAGCCTGCAACCCAGGCATGTGCCCTGGCCAGCAACTGAACTGGGACCTCCTGGCTCATAGGTAGACCTCTACCACAAGAGCTGGGCATCACCACCCACTTTTGGATGCACAGGTGGGTAGACATTTTCCAGATGTCCTGGTGTAATGTGCATGGCACTTTTTTTCCGTTATGACTACCCAATTAGTTGTAAATAAAAGAGGAAAGCAAAAGGGAACAACTTGGGCTGTCATGATGCTGATGTCACTGGGCAGACCTGTGTCTGAATCTGTCCCCACGGACAAGCTACATGACCTCCCTGAGCCTTGGTTTCTCTTTCAGGCTGATGTTTCCCTACAGTGTGTTTGAGAGAATTGAGTGAGATAGTACAGGCCACATTGTCAGCATAGGGCCAGCCCAGCCCACAAAGCACTCTTCCTTCTTCCCCACCATAACCACGAGTAGGAGAAAAAGCCCCTATCCTCTTACAAAGCTCTTTCCTATGCTTGGCCCTGAAATTGACCTTCTCTCTAAATTGTAGGACCACATTCAAATTAATAGCATCCAGGCCATGTCTTCTGTGTGGTCAGCACCTCCAGGGACTCTAGACGCCCTGGTATGGTCCTGAGCCTTTACAATCTCCAACCTGCTCATCACTGACTACAGTCGTGGGCTGCCACCCTGGAAGCCCATGCCACAAACCCAGCCAGAGCTCTCACATCCACAGATTCCCTCGGTCCCCCACCCCCAGGAAACCAAACCTGAAGGAGAACACAGACATCTGATCATCCCTTTGGGATGATTTAGTGTCACTGAATGTCAGAGCTAGAAAAGCCTTTAGAAACCAACAGAGATTGTCCAGTGAGGAAACCGAGTCCCAGAGCTATATCCCAGCTGACTATACTGCTGGTTTCCACTGAGGTGAGACCAAAGCCCTTGTGGCCTGGTTACAATCTGGTGCTATTCATATTTTCACTACATGGTAAGCCTATTTGGGTCTCTTTTAAACCCTGAGGATATAGGCCAGTTCCCATGGTTATGGCTCATACTGAATCCAAATATGTTTTCCAAGCAGGCTTCAAGCTCTGCTTTTGGTTTTGTCTACCCCACCCTCTATGTAACTGCTCCCAACCGCCTATAGACTAGAGATTTGTATACACAGTAGAATGCCAAGACACGGGCTGCCGCCGAGAAGACCCCACCTAAATCCTATAGCTCTCTAAAAGCACATTAGAGCTTTGGTTCTCAAAGGGTTAAACATTTTATTTAAACCAGACCTTCAAAACTTAAAAACACATACACATTTGTTTTACTGAGACTGTTTAAGGAAAGCACACTGGTTGCTTGTGCTGCTTAATTGTCTTTTTCCTCCCCTTTTCCTGTGAGCCTAAAAAAAGATATTACTACTAGATTAAATTGGCTTACTTTTGAAATAGCCATGAACCAAGAGTTCACATTAGTCACTCTGTTAGGGCTGCAGATGAAATGTCAGGATGTAGTGTAGACATTTTCCAAAGGAAAACAGGAAAATGCTTTACATGATTTTTAAAGAAAACCATAGGGAAAGTTAATATTCATAGCCTTCCCCAGACAACTACTGCTACATGTATGAGTTCCACTAATGAAATAGCAGGAGAGGCTGTGAATGACCAATTCCTGAAAATGTGTCAGAAAAGCAGCCCCTTGGCCTGCATTATCTGCCTGGGTTTCCACTTCTGGTCTACCTCCTGTCTCCTGCTGTCTGACCTCAGCACCCCTGGACTGAGGAAGCCCGTTCATGCAGAAGCTGACTATAACTTCGGTTTGTGACATGAGAAGACCCCAGTTCAAAGCTGGGCTGAAGATGCTGTTTCTTCTGTGGTGTGGTGGAGGAGAGAGAGGCCCAATAACTTCTCTTCTTAGAAGATTCTCATTTTTTAAACAAACGGTACTTGTTAGGTATCTATTACCCAATCCTAAAAAGATTTCCCTGCAAAAGCTTACAGTCAACTCAAAGAAACAGGATAACCACATAAAATTATAAAATGGTGTATTGTTAAGGACCATAGGGAATATCTCAGACAAATGGCCCAGACTTTGCTTGTAAAAAGGAGAGGCCATTGAAATGTAGAGCCACTGGAGACAGTCTCTTGGAGAAGGTGGAAGATGAGCTGGATCTTGTACAATGAGGTGGATTTGGAAACAAGGTAGAGAGTAGAAAGGACTTCCTGGAAGATAGAATCTGGTGAAAAAATGTTGAGATTTGAATGATGGTACCAAAAGATAAGACCAAGTCGGTGTTACAGCTCAGTGATTAGAGCATCAGACTATGCACCAAAAGGGTCTTTGGTTCGATTCTCAGTCAAGGACACATACCTGGGTTGCAGGTTTACTCCCTGTCCCCAAAGTGCATGTAGGAGGCAACCAAGCAATGTGTCTCTCTCACATCGATGCTTCCCCCCCCTCTCGCTCTCTCTGTCTCTCTCTCCCCTTCCCTCTTTCACTCTCTCTAAAAAGCAATGGGAAAAATATCCTCAACAAAAAATTATTAGGTAGTGTGGAGCTCAGGTGTGAGGAATCCTAAAATTCAAGCTGAGCAATTTTGACTTTATTCTGATGTCAATAGCTAATGAGGGGTCATTGGTGTATGGGTAAGAGTTGATGAAGAAAAGAGGACCTAGAACCAAGCCCTGGGAAACTCATAGCTAGAAATATAATAGGAAGAGCTGTCAGTGCTTCTGAAAAAAAAAGAGAAAGTGGAGATGTAGTCGTAAAACCAGAAGAGAGGAGTGACCTACCAGGATGCCCAGATAGGAAGGATTTGAGAAAAGTATCATGAGAATTTTTTGCTACCAAAATCAAATCTCCTTTTCTACCCATATGTACTCACCACACCCTCCCATCTTCATTCCTTCACGTTAGTCACTTTGTTGCAGTAAGTGACAAAACAAACCATATTCATGATCCTTGTCCATATGTCGACCTGAGAGGCCGAATGGCAGAGTGGGAAAAGAGTTGCTTTTGTGGCAAAAAGAATTGGGTTTATATTCTGGCTGCAATGATTTTCTGGGTGATAGTAGTCATGTTCTCGGTTTGTGGCACATCTGCTTTTTTGTTTGTTTGTTTGTTTGTTTTGCATTTCCAGCATCCTTTCCCAGTTCTTTCTGTGATAACATGCCAACTTTGCTTTAGGTAATGGCACCATGGCACACAGCCATATTAGGACTTCAAGGATCTCTACTTGCCTCCATTCTCTCCCTGGAATTTGAGTTTTGCACATAATAATGCAAGAACAGATACCAGCTCTTGCATTCATTCAAGGAGCACCCCAATGGAACTGTCAGTCTGTTCCTGCAACCTCAATCCCAGGAGCTGATCCATTCTATATTCTTTCTAACCCTGGTCCTAAAAGTCTCCAAGCTATCCTTGCAATTGGTTATTTTTATTGTCTGAATAAGTTGTTGCTTGCATCTTAAGTCTAATGTCTACCCTACTCCTAAGACTACTATGAGGATGAGAAGTATTGCAATCTCTAAGCATGGGGTCTGTAGAATGCAGGGCATGCAATAGACCAGCATCTGCTTTAATAATGTCAAGAAGGACCCTGAGTTGTCCTCAATCCCATCTCCTGTGCCCTCCATTGTCATGAATAACTAAGCCAGAATGAAGTTACTCCAGATGAGTTGGTTTACTGTTCACAAGGTCTTTGCCACTTGAATTCATTATTGTCTGCATCCTCCCATCTCTCTAGTTTGGGAAAGATGGAGTTAGGCAAGCTGCGCTGGGCTCAGGCCCAGGAAGGTAAACCGCAGCTAGGCTTCTTTGTTTCTGAAGCACATGCTGGAGAAAAGTGGGGTCTGCTCTCCCAGGAGCAAGTTTTCTACGTTTCACAAAGGACCAAGGAAAACTGCAATAAGAACCATTCATGATCTCCGAGGATTATGCCCAAAAAGAAGGGTGGAAATAGCACAGCTAAGTAGGAGAGAAATAAATCAAATGCTGTCGTTTTATGTCAACCACTTTAATTAAGTTTCTTTCCATGCTGTCATCCTTTGCTTTTCCTGCAATATTCTGCTAAACTGTTCCCATGGGCTGATTGAGTACGTGCATGTGAGGCTCTGTGTAGAATAAATAATTACACAAGACATTTTTGAAAGAATAAATGCATTTGGCCCAACAAAACCAATTCACATCTCAAGGAGTCAGCTTCTCCAATGCCAGTGATGTCAGCAAACTCTTTCTCCAGCAACGTGGCAGTTTAATTCTTCACCCTTGTCTCCTTGGCTACGCTACACACAAATGATTTTCAGAATAGAAAGAAAAATGCTTTCCGGTGTCTGTTTTAAATTTGTTTTTATCTACTTTATGTGTCTAACTTTGTCCTTGTATTTATTTTATAGTAAAAACAAAATAGAGGAAAGATATCAACCATGTCCCTGGAAGTTTATATATCTGTAAGTTGCCTTTTGCTGTTGATAATAAAGAAAAAAAAAAAGAGAGAGAGAGATGTTTTATAGCATAGATCTTGTCCATAAACTACAAACATCAACTTCCTTCAAGTCTTTTTCGAGGGCTGATGAAGGGACAGTCAATGACTGTGAGTGTCCCTCCAGGGTCCTCCTAATAGCAGCCATTCCCATGGCAAGGACTTTGACTGCCTAATGGCTCTTCAAAAGAGGAAACGGAAATCACTGAGGGATCAGAAAGCCAGGAGGAGCAGTTGTGTTTGAGACCCTGGTCCTGACTTCATTAGCTGTCACCTGACAAGCCCTCAAATTGTGTCTCCTAAAATAACTTATTTGTCTGAATGTGAGGCAACTCCAAGTATAACATAAGCTCCCATTTTCCCAATTGAATCTAAAATTTCAGGAATTGTATAAAATAATTTTTACTTTCCATTTATCAATTTAGTTACATACCTACTTAAAAACTGTATCACATTTAAGATAATATATTTATTTAATATAAATTTTTTCTACGCTCACATTTTACAAACCAATTTTATTTCAATTTCTTGCATGCCATCTTTGATGTCGGTATGTTCTGCACTTTTCAAATTATTTTAAATAATTTAACACAGATTTCCCAAGCATGCTCTCTCCAGTGTCACCAAAATAGTTTTGAGACACAGCACTTTTCATGAGGCTGTACTACAATCTTTCCAAGCTATAAGTGCTATACTTGCATGGTTTTAGGACATTTTATTACTTTTATTCATCCTACCAATGTATAGCAAAGATCTTTACAAAGAAATCACTCACTATAATGCTTTTAAAATTATCATTAAAAAGCTTCTTCAAAAGATGATCTGAAACTTGCAACTATGATAACCTATTGCAAGAATAATTAATTCTTGTTAAATTTATTTTAACACACACACACATACACACATCTATCACTCGACCTTTATAATAACCAAAGTTAACATTGAAGTTATTTCAGGATAAGACAAATTCTCCAAACCTGTACTTTATTCGTAATACAGTTATTGGGTAAATACGCCATAAAATGTGAAAATTTTATAAAATTAACACATTAAGCAACACTGTGCAACATATACTTGGCCAAATACAGTATCATAAACTTAACATTTACATACAATAAGCCAAAACAGTAATTCATGTAATGTTCATATGCATTGAGTTAACAATGAAACAGTAATTTCATAATTGAAGCTTATTAATGTTATATGTTTAATGAGGAGAGGTTTTTTGGCTCAAATTGTTTTTACCCAATCTTAGAATCTTTGACTTTTTAAAATAACATTTATTTTTAATTTCTGGATATAGAAATGCTTTTTAAAATTCACTACAGAAGATTTGCAAAGTATGAGTTATGACAGGCAAACTAATAGCACCCATAAAATGTCCACATCCTAATTCCCAGAACATGCGAATATGTCACTTTAACTGGCCCAAAGGGCTTTCCTGATGTAATTAAGGCTAAGGACCTTAAGATGGGGAAATTATCCTGAACAACCATCCAGGTGGACCCGATGTAAACACATGAATCCTGAAAGCAGAGATTATCCTATAAACTGAATTTGTCACCCCCGCCCCCAATTCCTATGTTCTAATTCTCAATGTGGTGGTGTTAGGAAATAGGGTCTTTAAGATGACAAGTCGCCCTGGCTGGCTTGGCTCAGTGGATAGAGTGTCAGCCTGCGAATTGAAGGGTCCCAGGTTTGATTCTGGCCAAGGGCACGTGCCTGGGTTGTGGGCTTGATCCCCATTGGGGGAGCATGTAGGAGGCAGCCGATCAATGACTCTCTCTCATCATTGATGTTTCTCTCTCTCTCTCTCTCCTTTTCCCTTTTTCTCTGAAATCAATAAAGAAATATATTTAAAAAAAAAAAAAAAAAAGAGATGACAAGTCATGAGAGTGGAGCCCTCATGTAGGGGATTAGTGCCCTTACAAAAGAGGCCTCGGGAGAAACAAGATGGCGGCATAGGGTAGACACCGTATATGCAGCTGTGAACAACTATTTCAGAAAAACCACGAACAGAACACACGGACACCACTCGCACCCACAGGACGGCTGGCTGAGTGAAAATCCTACAACTAGAGAAGAGTCTGAGACTCAGAGGAGCAGCGGAAGCAAAGTACAGAGGTACGGAGGCGCACGCACGGGCTCGGGGAAGGGCTGGTACCAGAGGTCGCGGTTCTTTTCCAAAACGGAGAGAGCCACAAGCTCCCAGCGGCTCTGAACTCCAGTTCCAGGCAAGTTTCGGAGGTCCCACAGACACCCAGAGAAGGGGGACTGACTGGCACCTGGAGGAAATCCAAAGCGGGTTTCTCTCAGTGTTGCTTACAGCAATTACGCGGGACACAGAGACCTGGTGTCTCTCAGCGCAGGGCTGAGAAGCACCATAGCTATTTGCTCCGCCCGCCCGGCCAACTCCCTGAGGCCCCGCCCCTCCCAAGTGCGTCAGAGGCTTCTGCAGCAACACCTCCTTAAAGATACAGGAGCCAGCCCCACCCAGTGGCCAGAGAGGGACTAACCTAAACAAAACAGATCCACAAGGAACACACTCGGGGCAGATGTAGTGAGCATAAAAGCTCCACTGTAACAACTCTTGCCCCATAAGGGTCTCTCCAGCACAGAAGTTCTCCCACTGTAAACACAGCTGACTCTCGTAACCAAGTGGCTTAGAGGTTAATCCCTCGCAGTGATCACCTAAATCAGAAAGGGAAGAAGCCAAAATGAGGAGATGAAACAGGTCACAAAGGATAGAGATGGAGGAAAGAAAACGACAGGATATAGAGTTCAAAACCACGGTTATTAGGTTTTTCAAGAAAATGCTAGAGACTGCCGATAAATTTAATGAGACCCTCAAGGATATGATAAAGGACCAACTAGAAATGAATCATACAC
>PVJC01029920.1:0-21542 GCA_004026665.1 Murina feae | reverse complement strand
CTGCAAGAGAAAAGCAGTTAGTTACCTACAAGGGGGCACCCATACGACTGTCAGCTGATTTCTCAACAGAAACTTTGCAGGCCAGAAGGGAGTGGCAAGAAATATTCAAAGTGATGAATAGCAAGAACCTACAACCAAAATTACTTTACCCAGCAAAGCTATCGTTCAGAATTGAGGGTCGGATAAAGAGCTTCACAGATAAGAAAAAGCTAAAAGAGTTCATCACCACCCAACCAGTATTATATGAAATGCTGAAAGGTATCCTTTGAGAATGAGGAAGAAGAAAAAGGAAAATAAAAATTATGAACAACAAATATATATCAACGAGTGAATCTAAGAATCAAGTAAATAAAAAATCTGATGAACAGAATAAACTGGTGAATAGAATAGAATCAGAGGCATAGAATGGAGTGGACGGACAATTTTGGGGGGTTAAGGGTGTTGGGGGTGCGTGAAGAGACTGGACAATAATTGTACACCTATGGATGAGGAGGACAGTGGGGGGCAAGGACAGAAGGTGGGGTGGGAAATGGGAGGAGGGGAGCTATGGGGGAAAAAGAGGAACAACTGCAATAATCTGAACAATAAAGATAAATTTAAAAAATATAAAAAAATAAAAAAATAGATAACTGAAAAAACTACCTGGAGGGTTGGAATTTAGCTAGATATTTTGTCAAGGTAGGGGGGAGTGGTGTGAGGGAAGAGAGGTGATGTGTATGGTGGAGAAGTAGTCCAGGGCCAACTTCGCACACCTTCTCTCTGCAAGATTCTAATCTGAAGCTCCAGCTGAGAAACTGAGAAGTTACAAGGTTAAATCAAGTGCCGTGTTGCTTCTTGTCTTAGACTGGACATTCCAATTTCTGAATTGAGATTCTTTGGGGGTGTAAAGTGAGCACAGGACTGTTCTTTACCTAAAAGTGAGCAGAAAAGTCATGGACCTACAGGCATTTTTCATTCAGGGGCAGGGAAAGTAGCTCTCATTGAATTAACATTAAAGGGACAGTCCGAGGACAAAATAAAAAAGTTTGACCTTCACTACTTCATGCATTATGCTTAATTGAAGTATATTGATCACCCTGCATATGGCCAGAAGCCTAATAGCCTCCTATTAAGGGGGACTCTCACCTTTTCCTGAGTCTAACACACTGCCTTCGTTTCTTGGTAGCCCTGGGATCCTCGCTATGATTCTGGGTTCTATGGCTGTTGCCCTTTTGACCCTTCAACCTTTAACCTTCAAAGAAAAGTCCTCCCTTTTCTCAAAGCATCACCCACCCAGGGCAGTTGTGTGCAGCAGCCTTTTGATGGTGTCAGCCACCATAGCCAACAACCTGGCCAGTAAGACATTACCAGTGGCTCCTTCCCATTTGGAAAGTTCTCCTATCTCTCCTCTTGGGTGTCCAGCCTCTAGACACCCGCATTTCTATTAATTTCCAAAGCAGAAGAGTTCAGCTGCTTTCACCAACCTCCAACTGCTCTTCAGCCTACCTTAACAGCCCCTTCCCCCCCCAAATCATTGAGGCACTCTGCTACACATGTGACCACGCGCACCACCTTAGGCTCCTGGTAATGGCTAACTAACATTTATTGCTGTTCTCCAGGGACCAGGCTCACATGTTAAATCATATGTATGCACTCCACAAGGTAGACATTCCAACAACCTTAGTCTCATTTTGTAGTTAAGGAGACTGGGGTGCAAAGAAGTTAAGGGTTCAGATCACACAGTTAGGTAACTGAATCAGGACTCAAATCCAGGGCAATCTGGTACAGAGGCCAACTACTTAATCACAACACTAGCACTGTCTTTAAAATGACTATTTATGATGACATCCTTAGGTCAGCAGCCATTCTTGAGAGATTAGAAATACATTCACTCATCCCCTGTTTAGAGCCAGTACCACAGAAGGCATGGGTAATTGTTCCCCTTACTTCATCTTGAGGCTTCATATGAAAACATTCATAGGCACAGGACAGAAATTGTGATGATTTGGGATATTATGAGTTGACATGGGGAATTTGATACCTCAGTCCTACCACAGTCTCCTACCACTCCTCGTGAAATGCCTGGAGAAATAATATGCTCGGGAGAAAAACTGACTAAATAGTAGCAAAGCAATGATTTCTTGTGAACTGTGGCTTGTTTTCAAACCTCAGTGCTAAATTCTAGTGGCCTACCTTGGACCTCAGGCAGTCTTCATCCAAATCAGTCTTACTCCTCAAAGGAAAATAGTTGAGAGGACTAAATAGATGTGAATTCTGTTGTTTTGGAGCTTATGGCCTGGTAGGGAGATAGACATTAAACAGAGTAAGACACAATGGTAAGAATAAATTATAATATGGACTCTGAAGACCAAATACAAAATCTAATTTAGATTAGAGATAGAAAGCAAGGTTTATAGGAGGGCTACACTGAGACCTTAGAGGAGAGAAGGAGTCAACCAGGTGAAGTTTGGGATAAAATGTGCTCCAAGCTGAGGAAATAGTAAGTGTGAAGGTGTGGAGTCAAGAAAGGGTTTAATGAATTGCAAACACTGGACCTTGGTAGCGGAAATGGGGCAAGTGGCACATCAGTGGCTCTGCTATGGCCCCGCCTTTGAGACTAATGACAAGTGTGATCACCACCCTCTTCCCTCACTCTCTATTGCAGGAGGCTAAGACCAACAGTAGTTAGCATACTAATGTGAAAATCAGCATAATATTGCCCTGCTGTTGGCCAAATGGCTCAAGGGCAATCCCCTAACATGATAATCCTTTCACTGTTTACCAAACTTTACCTTTGATATGCCTGTACGCATTCCTAAAGGGCAAGTGTGTATTCAAGTGAATAAAAGCAAACTGGACCCAGAAGTCAGAGATCTTCTCCACTAGAGGGAAGTTCCCACCTGGCCCCCCATGCCTTCTAAATTCACATTTCTTGTCCAGTGTTTTCATTTGTGTACAGCCTCTTCTTCAGATCCTGAACCCCAGCCGCACATGGATGTGGCCTTCACACTCTATGGTCACAGTGGCCGAGAAGGCAGAATCTTCAGTGGAGGTATTCATGATGAAGAATCATCAGGGCCAAATCATTCTGACGTCTTCACGTCGAGAGGGTTTTTTATAAGTTTCTGACTGAGCTTCCTAGAGAAAACTGAATCTCCTGCCCTTCCCAAGGCCTGCTGCTTCAGCTTTCCTTCAATTCCACAAAGTCTTTTTGGTTGAAGTTAGCTAGGGTTGATTTCGGTGGCCTCTGAGTGAAACATAGGCTGAACAACCCTGGCCAGTTTGGCTCAGTGGGTAGAATATCGGGTTTCAGACCAAATGGTCCCGGGTTCGATTCCAGTCAAGGGCACATACCTGAGGTACAGGCTCTTTCCCCTCCCCAGGCCCTGGTTGGGGCACATGCAGGAGGCAACCAATGGATGTGTTTCTCTCATATTTATGTTTCTCTCTGTCTTTCCCTTTTTTGGAAAATAAACTCTCCCTAAAAAAAAAAACAGTGAAAAAAATATCCTCGCATGAGGATTAACAACAACAAAAAAAGAGGCTGAACAAGGTAAAATCCCAAATTATTATCTTTATATTTTTTATTGTTGATAATATTACAGATATCTCCCATATTCCCCTCTCCCCCCTCCTCTCAGCCCCTACCCACTCACCCCAGGTCTTCACTACACTACTGCCTGTGTCCATGGGCTATATATATATAAGTATACACTGAGTGGTCAGATTATTATGACAACCTGATGTTTGTAGGCAAATTAGCTATAATTTTGCACTGAAGTTGCTAGAGGGCCAGATCATTATAAACATCTGAATAACACAACATACTTAAGTATCATTGTTAATCAAGTTCATCCTATCATGTTGGTAGTGTATCCCAATGGAGATGGCTTCTTCTAACAAGACAATGCGCCATGCCACGGTGCTCATATTGTGCAGGAGTGGTTTCAAGAACATGAGGGAGACTTTACCTTGCTTAGGTGGCCCCCACAATCACCAGATCTCAATCCAATTGAGCATTTGTGGGACGAAGTTAAAAGAGCCATCAGGCAGCTGCTTCCACAACCATCAAATCTCACAGAACTGGACAGTGCTATTCATCAGGCATGGTGTCAGATTCCTCGCATCACCTTTCAACAGCTCGTGGAGTGAATGCCAAGAAGAATCACCACAGTATTGAAGGCAAAAGGTGGCCCAACGAAGTACTGACGGGGTGGTCATAACAATCTGGCCACTCCATGTGTAAGTTCTTTGGTTTATCTCTCGTCGTTCCCCCAATCCCACATTGAGGTATGTCGGTCTGTTCCCAAAATACTAATAATCAAAGTTGATTAAGAAGCCAGCAATATTGACCTTTAGAGGGTAGCATGGGCCAGACATGGTACCATGTATTTTTTTAAAAATCACCCTGGTCTCCCTGGTTCCTCTTTTGTGCCCGCTATGGGTGCATTGTAGAGTTCAGGTGAGAGGTGGTATGCATGCGTAGAGTGAGGGCAGAGAAGTTGTAGAAAATAGACAGAGGAAAGAATCTATTTATTCCTAATGCCCTGCTGTAGGCAAGAGAGAGAACTTGGTGGCCTGCTACCTGTCCCATCCCACCTTCCGTGTGGAGTCAGTCTTGACCTACCTCATCTCTGAGTGAAAGAAGAAACAGGAGACTTTTAATATACAGTAATTCCACCACTTAGAAGATAAGATCCATTGAGAGTCTTAAACTTCACAAAGGCTATCAGTATTCATCCCTGTGGATAGAGTGAAAGGCCTTTTGAGACATCGTTCCAAGAGGAATGATGGACAGAAATGAGATGAAGGTCTTGCTTGTCTTTTGAAGTCAGCAGAGGGTTTCTAGAGAGTTCCATCAAATGGCCAGCTCTCAGTCCATCCTTCCACTCTTCTATTTTTCTATGTCTGCTGGAAGGCAAATTTATCCTGTGATTTCGGGCTCCTCCAGGCTAGGTGGTCAGATTTCGAAGTCTCCCAAGGAAGGAATAGAATAAATATTCATTAGCAAATGTAATGTGTGATTGAGGGTGGAGAGGAATTTGTGGTAGAAGAAGAATTTGCCCCCTCAGCAACATAATCCTGTTAGCGCTGAGTTCTCTGGGCTGAGGTATGAGCTATTGGCTTCACTGGCAATCTAGAGAATAGTTCTAAATGGCTTGGGGCTATAGCCAGGAGAAAAGAAACCCACCTCATTCTTGTTGAAATTCCAGACAAGAAATTAAATAGACAGTGAGAAGATGTGAGCGGCTTGTCTGCCCAAGAAGGTCCACTGCTGAGGGTGTTCTAAATTCCTTGCTCCACCCACATAAGGCTGCCCTCAGCTCACTTCTGAGCCATGATCCAATTCCTTGTGGGCAAAGTCGGGACATAGAGCACCCTGCTCTGATGATGGTTAAGTAGAGATAGAACATTATGGTTGGGGCTGCTTTTCTCTTTAGTTTCCACTTCTGCTTGTAACTGAGATGAAATATATCCTCCGAAGGACGTTTTAGACTTTTGTTCTAGACCAGAGAGTGCAGGCACATTTCTCCCTGTCCTCTCAGCTAGGTACAGTTACAAACCCTGGAAATAGTGTAAAAAGCAACCAAAAGAGAAGCATGAAAAGTGGTAAGAGAAAGGGGAAATGGCTTAGAACCCCAGGATCGGAAGAAGAGCACAGAGGCAAGGCACCTTATGTCCCTCCACTCAACAGAAGGTGACCAGGCCTGGTGCCTCTGGACCCATAACCTACCAATAGGAGGCAGTCCAGGCAGGCTTGTCCTCCCCCAGATCAGATCCGACAACCCCATTTCGAAGAAGAGGATATATCGACGGTGAATAAGCACACGAAAAGATGCTCATATCATTAGCTGTCAAGGAAATGCAAATTCAAACCACAATGAGATATCACCACATGCTTACCAGCACAGCTAAAATAAAAAACAGTGATGACGCTAAATGCTGAAGAACATGCAGAAAAACTGGGTCATTTACACTTTTCTGGGGGCAGGGATGTAAAATGAATGGTACAGTCACTCTGGAACAAACAGTTGGGCAATCGCTTCAAAAATTAAATATGCAGCTATGCTATGACCCAGCAATTGTACACTTAGGCATTTATTCCAGAAACATGAATACGCATGTTCACACAAACATCTGAGCACAAACATTCAGAGCAGCTTCATGTGTGTGGAATTGCCCCAAACTGGAAACAACGCAAATGTCTTTCAGCTGGTGAATGGTGAAACACATATGACGCAGCCACACCATGGAATGCTACTCAGCATTGAGAAGGAATGAGCTACTGATATACACAATGACTTGGATGAACCTCCAGGAAATGATGTTATGTGAAATAATTCAATCTCGAGAGGTTACATACTGCGTGATCCCCTATATACAACATGTTAGAAATCAGACAGTTTTAGAAAGGAGAGCAGACCGGTGGTTTCTAGGTCCCAGGTGTTAAGGACCTGAATGTGGGGAGAGAAGGCGGAGGGGTAAGAACGAAGAGGGTGTGATTATAAAAGGGCAACAGGGTCGCCCTGACCAGTTTGGCTCAGTTATAGAGCATCGGCCTACAGACTGAAAGGTCCCAGGTTCAATTCCGGTCAAGGGCATGTACCTTGGTTGCAGGCACATCCCCAGTGGGGGATGTGCAGGAGGCAGCTGATTGATGTTTCTCTCTCATCGATGTTTCCAACTCTCTATCCCTCTCTCTTCCTCTCTGTAAAAAATCAATAAGATGTATTTTTTTTAAAAAAAAAAAGGGCAAAAGGGTATTTTTGATGGGCTGGTCTGTATCTTCACTGTGGTGGTGGATACAGGAACCTATACATGGGATAAAGTTGTACTAAAACTAAACACACATACACACACACACACACACACACGAGTAAGTGTAAAATTGGGGACTATGAATAAGATGGGTCGTTTGTCGATGGTATCACCCTATCTGTGACATTGTACTATGGTTTTACAATATGTCATCAGAGGAGGGTAATGGGGACATAGGACCTCTATATTATTTTATAAAATGGCATGCAAACCTACAATGATCCCAATAAATAGTTCAATTAATGAAGAAGGGCATTTTGGAAACAAGGAAGGAGAGGGTAGACACATTCCCTGACCCTGGGACAGATATTCAAGGGAGTCAGGTCTGCTCTTCATCCCTAAAGAGGACAGTGACAGAATGCGCCATGCAGACGGCTAGGCCTTCCAGCTCTTGAAGAGAGTTAACTACCTAATGCTCTTTATTTCAATTCGGAAAATGAGGTAGCTTGCTTGTGTTTGGCCTGCCACTAACTGAGACTGTAATTAGTGAAGTATTTGCAGGAGCACTGGGCCTCTTAACCGTTAGTCATACCGGATCCGGGATGTTTTAATTGTCTTTTTATAACAAGGGCATTGACAGACACTTTTATCTTCACTAGATATGGGGGGGGGGGAGGGTGTCCACAACCTCAAACACCACACAGCTTAGAAGAAAAATCTTTCTAAGAAAGGATGTTTTGAATATAGCATCGCATCACTGATGGAAATTCCTGAAGTTTAGCACCTTGTAGCCAATTTTTACACCAGGGGTTTTAAGGTTCTTTCATATATTTATTTAGTCAATATGCCAAATGTATCTCTTTTTTAAAAAAACATTGAGTATACAGGAAAATTCCTCTCCAAGTCAAGGCTGGCTATGGGAGGCAAACAGAGGTGATTGAATTTGCAGGGCTGGTGGAAATGGTCGAGAAAGGGTGATAAGGCAACAACTCAAGGGGTCTCTAAGTGCTCAGACCAGACCCCTCTGAATGGCCAACACACTCCTTCCCCAGCCGCTGGGAACAAGGACTGCTGAGGACTCACAGATGAGCCCCTCCCTGGACACCCTCAGGGGCCTCAGGAAATGTCCTCACCCAAGTTGAAGCCACCTACACATGGGCCTGAGGCCAATGACTAGCTGAGTCCCCTGCCTCAACTTGGGACAACTCTGAGGAGCCATCCCAGGTCCCAAAAACTCATTAGGATTGGCTGTGGTTTCCATTGCAACCACGTTGTGAGTACATTTTGCCTTCCTCATCCTTGACAAGTTTGTCTCCTGAGGTCTCTCCCCACGGAATATTCCATATGCACTCTCCACCTCAGCGTCGACTTCCAGGAAAGTCAGTCTAAGAGAGTATCTGTGCTTGAGTTCCCATAAACCAGAGCATTCTCCTGGTGTTGAGTAGATATAACATGAAGATAAGTTTTAAAGATTTTAAAACCATCTAAAACAAGTGTGTCAAACTCAAAGGCTAACACGGGCCAAATAAATAAGGTTTAAGTTTCTGTGGGCTGCAAAAAAACAAGCTTCAATTTTCATAGAAGCATGGGTTTATTTCGATAGAGAAATGCTGAATACAAAGGGCCAAAATAAATGTCATCACTAACATAAAATAATAGAATATTTTAATAAATTTTTTTCTTGAACATTAACTTACCAGACACTGAATAACTGCACAAATAAGTATAATGCAAATAAACCTATTTTTTTGTTCTCTAAAAGGGAAATATTTCCTGTTGCACACACCAAACAAGTCAGTACAAGACTAATAATGTGGCTGTCAGCTGCTAAAATATTCACTGCTGGTATTAGTGGAGAGAAATGGTGCGCCTGCGCATAAGACACTTAAGGGAAATGAATGCAACATGATTCTAGTAATCAGTCATTAGAGAATGTTGTAGTTCATTATTAATAATTGTGTATAACAGGATATTGTAAAAATTAAGTTCTGAAATGTTTATTAAAATGTTTCTTACATACCGTTATATTGGCTGGGCCACAAAAATATTCGTTGTGGGCCACATGCGGCCCGCAGGCCATGAGTTTGACATGCTTGATCTAGAAGATAACTTTTAGTTTTGTACCTCTATAGTCTGTTATTGCCTACTTCTTTCCTTCCCATCCCTCAGATACTGACTGATCTTGTGCAATGTGCCCAACACTTATAGATGCTAAGGATATAGCAGGGAGTGAAACATACAAAAATTCTCCTCCTCGTGGAGTTGAATTCTAGTGTGTGTGAGAGAGAGGGCGGAGAGGGAGATGCTAGAGGGTGAAAAAGTCATAGTTAAAAACTAAATAAATGAAATAGTGCATTAGAAGGTGGTAAGTGTTATGGAGAAAAATAAAGCAAGAGAAGTGTTGGGGGAGATGGTGGCAATGTTAAATAGGGTGCTCAGGAAGGCTTCACTGAGGTCATTGGAAGCAAGTTGTAAAGGAGATGGGGGAGTGAACGGTGCAGATGATTAGGGGAATGAAAGTTCCAGGGGAAAAACAGCAGGACCAAACTGATGCCCTGAGGTGGGAGTGTGACTTACTGCTCAATCTCTCTATTAAACCCATGTAGAGAGAAAATGCTGTGTGATTGGAACACTTTATTTACAACTACCTGCAAGTGACTAGCAAAACCCTAGCAAATTTTGAAAGTGGGAGCATTTCCAACTGTGTTTAAAGTGATGGTGGCAACTATTGTGGGGTCCATCCTATATAATAAAAGCCTAATAGGCTAAGTGTCTGGTCGTCCAGTTAGCCATCCAACCAATCGAAGTATAATATGCTAATGATATGCTAAGGCTGCTCAAGCGCTGCTATGACATGCACTGACCACCAGGGGGCAGACAGGCAACTGGTATGTTCGCTTGTTGCTGGGGTCCAGCCAATTGGGATTGAGCAAGATGGGCTGGACACACCCTGGAGCCCTCCTGTGATCCTTCTGCAGCTGGCCGACCTCCTGTATCCCGCCCCAGCCCTGTTACTGCACCAGTGGGGTGCCTCAGCCTGGCCTGTGCCCTCTCACAATCCAGGCTGAGGGACCCTCTCCTGAGTGCACAAATTTTGTGCACCGGGCCTCTATTACTTTATTTATAATATACCAGAGGCCCAGTGTAAGGACTGGTGCACCAGTGGGGTCCCTCAGCCTGGCCTGTGGGGATCAGGCCAAAAACTGGCTCTCTGACATCCTCTGAGGGGTCCCAGATTGTGAGAGGGCAGTTTTTGGGTGATGCACCCCAGAATCGGGTTCCCTCCTCTCTGGTTCCAGGTGCATCACCTGAGAATTGCAGCTGCCAAGTCACCACAGCTGGCAGCTCTGCATTGAGCATCTGCCCTCTGGTGGTCCATGCGTGTCATAGCTACCAGTCAGAGCGTCTGCCCACTGGTGGTCATTACACATCATAGCTACCGGTTGAACAGTCGGACATTCGGTTACTTAGGCTTTTATATAGAGAGATATTTGTAAGATTATCTATGCCTGTATCTAAATGTTGATTTCTGCAGCATATGTTTACAAAACTTGCTTATATTATAGAAATATATATAAAGCTGGGCTTCATTTTTAAGGAGGTAGGGAACTCTGAATGGAAGATGGGACTTATTTCTTCTGCTTACAAACCCTTGGCTTTGGAAAAATTCATGGAGCTTCTGAAGTTTATAGTCGATGATGCAAGCTTGAGACTAATGGAAGGAATCACAGATAGGGAGCAAGGCTGGTCTTCCAGTCTTTCCTCAACATGTCCTTGCCTTTGTGATATTTATTTGGTTACATCTTTGTTTATTTATTATTGAATTTGTTGGGGTGACATTGGTTAATAAATTACATAGGTTTCAGGTGTACCATTCTATAATACATCATCTGTATATTGTGTGTTCACCACCCCGTCGCCTTTGTGGCTTTAATTGTGTGGGGATTTAATTCATTTTCATCTAACTTTAGGCCTGGACACTTTTCTGTCACGAATAACTCTTGGAAAAACTGTAATGTGGTGTTTTAATGGCAACCTTTTCCTTTTGGTTATTTAAGAATATTAGTACGGATCTCGGGGCGAATGATTTCACCCCGGCTAATAAATCAGGCTGTGTCTTATATCAAGGCCAATAGCCATTGGGGCTGGAGAGCCAGACTGGTAATGAGTGCAGGAGAGTTCCAAGTGGTTATGAAAGGAGCCTGCTGATGTGCAGTTCGGACTTCTCCATGTCAGCACTAAATGTCTCAATTCAGGTTAAACACAAACCACCTCTGCTTGCAAGGAGCAGGCCTCAGCACACTCTTTCACAAGCAGTTTGCCAGACGTGATTATTTATTCAGTGGCTGAAGCACAGGGGCTACTTTTCAAATCCGCACTGGAAAGTATTCGGAAGGCAGTCTTGTGTTTCACCATAGTGGGCAGGATTGTTCTCCCGTATGTTTCCAGATGCCCCCTTGGACTGTGATACTCAACAGGTTTGCAGGAAACCTATGAAAATTAATGAATGTGGAGTTTACAACTACTGAGTTCTGGGTGTTTGTGCAATACAATAAACGGTGAACAATTCAACACTGAACAGTGCTCTCTGCGTTGGCCATGGAGAAATCCCCTTTTGAGGGTATATTTAAGAAAGCCTGTGCATGGAGGTTTCAGAGCAGATTTGACTAAAGACCAGGGTAAGATTAGACCAGCAATTCTGAGCTTTTGCAGATACAAAAACCCCTTTTTAAAAATCCAAATATTTAGGGAAACTGCTGCTGGTGGTTACTCTTTTAGGATCCATTGATGAAGAAAACATATAAAATATAGAATCATTCAAAAAATTACTTAATTTACTTATTTAGGCTTTTAATTTTACTCTTTATAATAGCATCTATAAATGATTTGAAAAAAATCAATATCCCAAGTATGTGTGAGGTATACAGTTTATTGGACCGGTCCATAGATAAATGAATAATTTTTACCCAATTCCCTACTCCCACAGGCTAGCTGTTAAAAAATTAGAATTCCTTGGCTTTGCAGAGTGAACTCTTTTACACCTCATAGCCCTTTACCTCTGCCCTCAACAACACATGGCAACAGGCAGAAACTAAAACTAAGACCCATCTGGGGTCACCGCGCCAGACTCACATTTCATTGCCAGAGAGTCAGTGTGCTTCATCTTCACTGAGAATTTATTTAAGTTTTAAGGTCACTCTGTCCCAGTGTCATCATTCATGATCTCTCCCATGAGGGTCTTCTATCTCACGTGTCCTCTATGTCACCTCCTTTTAAGAACAAAGGACTCGGTGTGTATTTCACTCAGAAAGGACAACAAATTGGAATAAGGCTTCCCTGACACTGTAACTCGTGTTTTTGGTAAGACTTTCTTTTATTTTACAATCAAGTCATTTGTGAACTTGAATCTCCAAACAAGAAATTCGCTTTTGTGAAAATTGTTGGTGAAATGGGTTTGGAGTAACTCCAGGTGCTTCTCCCATGCCAGTGATGGGGGTGAGTGTTTTATACACCCTGCCACACACAGGATTCATGCAGACCTTTTAAAGTTAATTAAAAATCCTTCCCCAGGCTGCCAGATTTGGGCAGCAGTATTTCTCTGTAGCCTTTTGTACCAGATTAAAAACCTCTGACAATCAGAGATATTGCCAAATTTCAAATGAAGTGTTTGGAGTAAATTCAATAAGCTGTACCATTCAGTCAGCTTCAGAGTGATTCCTGTTTCTGGTTCAGCAAGAGCTGGGGGAGAGATGGGGACTGAGCTCCTTCCATTGAATCCCTGCTTACTGTCCAGCTCTTTGCAACAGCACCCCACCCCACCCAAACACCTACAATGTTTCCAGCCACAGGAGAATATTGACCAATGTGTCATGGGTGTGCTCTGTTGTGCGCAGGCTGGGAAACGTGGCACGCCAAAGTCCTAGTGCACAGCAGCATGTCAACCCTTCTGAGCATTTCTGCAGAAAACTGATCCATTTTGTTTAACACGGTGTTTTTCAGATAGGTTTGACCATTCAGCCTATTTTTTTCTAATAACCTTTAACAGCTTCCCAAAGAGCTCACTAATATCTCACAAAGGCCCAGGTCGAAGGCTCTGTGAAAATGAACCATTTGACACATGAGTCTCATAAAAGTCCTGGTCTCCTGTGATAAGGGCAAAGGACACATCCCCAGCACAGCATAAGGAGAGAGAGGGCGCTAAAGAGAGATGTTTGGTGAACATAAATTTTGAGTTGCTCCAGTTCCTAGCAGGATACTTGCTCTGCTTCATGATAATGAAATATTCCATCTCTCTGAAGAGAGATTTGGCCGGGTCCCAGGACTAACCTCCTCATGCTAAATGTCACCCTAAAACACCACCTGTATGTATGGTTTCAAAAATCATCTTTAGCCAATCACATCACCATCTGCCATCCCGCCACAATTTCTATGCCATCAGGGCCATCTTTCTCCTGTGCCCACTGTGTATATAATAACAACCAGGCGTCACCCCTGAGCAGTGCCCTTGCAGCTACATAAGGGAGATCAGGCTGTGGGCACACATGGGGGAGAGATGAGGTTTAAGCGAAACTCAGCATAGCACCTGGCCAAGGTGGACCCCAGAACTAGCACTCTGTGGAGCACAGTTTGACCTGGCATTAGTGGTCCCAAAGTGCCCAACTGCCCAGATAAGTAGAGTTTGGAAAACACTGACCATAATTGGAATTCTTTACTGAGGGCAGACCCAGGGTCCCAGCAGGGGACAGGTAGCACTCTCAGAGAGGTCTAACTGGAAGAGAGTTTAATGGAGAGCTTATGGAGGTGGGAGGAGGTTGACACAACCAAAGGAGATAGTGAAGCATCTAGCAAGTAGCAACATCACGAAGCTGCTCTACCTTAAGACTTCTCATTTTAAAGCCAATTCATTGTTTTTCATGAAAATAAAATTAAATGACAGAGTTTCAAATGACATATTTGAAAGCCACACCAAAGTCAGATACAATACTGAGTACGGAGAAAGAAACCATGTCCAAGGCCAAATATGAAATTAATCCTATGACTTATTGTACGGAAAGGAAATAATAATAATAAATAATTAACTGTAAACATGCATAGGCCAGCTCTAGAGAACAGAGAGAACCTTGTAGAAGTTTAACTACGTACTGCTTTTTACCTTCATCCAACTCCATCTTTATATTGGGCACTAGAAATAAAGGGGGAAAAAGAATTTCACACACACAAAAAGAAATAGCCTGAGGGGGTCTAGATAGGCAGTGCTAAAAATCTTCAGAAATTGGAGCCTTATATTTAATTGTAACGTTAGCAGCAAATGATGTATTACTAATACTAAAAATGTGAATATTTGAGAATTATTTACATGTACATTTTTAAAAGATTAAGATCATTCCTTGTATTCTGATAGCTTCTTGAGTGAGACAGAGGTGAGTAAAAGCAGCTAGTACAGGCAAGGAATGCCGTGCCCATGTGATTAGAATTTTATATGGGCACAGCTGCAAGAATGTTTAAAACTGAATAACAACAGTGAAGCGTAGATTCTTAGCTATATAAAAATGTGGTTTTGATATAAATATTAAAGTATCCCAAAAGCAGTTTAATCAACTTTATTCATACAAATTCACACAGGTCTAGGTCAAGTGCTGGTCATTAATCAATTTTTGAGAAAGTTGATGTGAATCTTGACATTTCACAGATTGAATAGCATCTCCACTTCTTAAGAAGAGCTTAATTAAAGTAGTTTCTGACTCACCTGTCACTTCTAGATCATTGCTCCTTCCCCATGGTTTTGGAGGGTATATGACCCTCTCCTTTTTACCTTGGAATTATCTGTTAATCTTCCATGTATGCTTCTTCTCATTTATTAAAGATTTTAGCCCCTATGTCACAGTTTTCATCCCCATTATTATGAGGGTAATTAAATATCCCATAAAAGATCCTCTATTACGCTGGCTGCTCGGTTCTTTGACCTCTTCATATTCAATGGCTTTCAGTCCCACTCTCCTTCAGCCACTCAGTTCCTTCCCAGACACCATCATATTGAAGACTACACTATCTCCACGTTTACTCATTGAATATCCCATTCTATTTTAAACTTTCTGCCTTTCTAGCTGATTGCTCAAGTACACCCACCATAAGTCCTTAAAGTCCCTCAACCTGTTGATCTCTCCATATTCCTACTATATACCCCTCCTCCTTATCTCACTTCCCTCTTTAACCAGTATAGATTAGATGGTCCTTATCATTATAATGATTTCCTTGCAAATATTCATAACCACCTTTTCCATCTTTCCTTCAGTCACTATCACCTGTCAAAACTATTTCCTCGGTGAACTCAATCATTTGTCACTTCATAGAGTCAACTGTGAAATTCACTATTGCTAGAATTGCACAATAAATTAAAGTATGATACATTTATGACCACTAAGTCCAACAATACCTTCAGCACTACCAGACAAACCTACTTGCTCATCTTCCACCCTCTGAAATCATTATTTCACACCTTTTCTATATTCTTCAAACTTCCAATCATTTTTGCCAGGCCCACTGTCCTGTCATTCTTAATTGATACTGTTGCTTCACATTTCATGTAGGAAATGAACAGCATTGGAAAGGGAGTCCCCTAACCTCTAGCTGTTGAATTTTAAAATCTACTTTCTACACAATGGAATACTATGCTGCAGTAAAAAAGGAGTTCTTACCATTTGCAACAGCATGGACGGAACTGGAGAGCATTATGCTAAGTGAAATAAGCCAGTCAGAGAAAGATAAATATCACATGATCTCACTCATTTGTGGAACACTTGGTCGCATTTCCTGGCTCTTCATTTTCTTATCTTTACTATTTGGAGATCCTCTAAACTCTGCCATCTTGGTGAGGAGATGTATTTTGTTGCCACCCCAAAATATGCCTCTTGGCATATTGACTATTTTAAGTTGGTTATTTAAAAACAAAAGACTCAGGACAAACCTTTGACCTTCCCCCTAAACTCAGGAAAGGATTTAGATGGAGTACCTGCTCCAAAAGGGAGCTATTGATCATAGACAACTCCAGTTTAATGTGAACTACGTATGAAAGACAGAGAGGGACTTGGCAAGGCCCATCTGATCAAAATCCTCTTTGTGTCCCATCATTAAAGGTGGCTCAGCAGACATTTGTTTACCAAACATTGGTTCTTCTACCTCCTTGTGAATTGCCTTCTTCCCTTTTGAAGTCTCATACTACACTGCCCTTAGCCACACCTTCTCCTCAGCTCCAGAATGACTTATAAGCCTCAACTGCCCCATCTGTCCCAGGCCCCATATGCTTATGGAACTCCATATATCATACATAACGAATTTGGTTATTTTCTCCTGTTAATCTGTCTCGTGTTAATTTGATTATTAATCCAGCCAAAAGAACTTAGAAAGATAGCATAAAATTTAATTTTTTCTGCTCCCACACTGGCCTTCTCTTAGTTTTTTGAAAGAACCACACTCGCACATCATGACCTTTACACTCGCATGTGCCGTAGCCAGGAGCACAGAGGGGAATGGAAGGGTTAAGGGAGACAGAAGGAGGGGTAAGCGTATTATAGACAAATCCCTATTTATAATATTTTAGATTTCAACATAATGGCTAGTTCCTCAGGGAGTATGTTCCTAACCTCTCCAGACTAGATTGGATCCCTGTAATTATTTTTCCCCATAGTATCCTATATGCTTCCTTCATAGCATTTACCATATATAATTGTAACTACAATTATTTATGCAGTTATTAAGGAGCTGTCTCCCTCATTATTATGTAAGCTTCTTAAGACAAGGGGTCTTCCTATTTTGCCTACCACAAGCTTGGGTTATAGTAGGTGATCGATAAATTTTGTTGAATGGATACAAGTAATTCTCATCTTTGCTATTAAGTTTTTATGACATGATGCATTTTTTAAAGTCATGCGGATCAAGGATATGGCCACATGGTCAGAAATTTCAGTTTAACTGTGAAAATCATATACATCTTCAAATTCCAGGGATTGCATAACTTATTAGGGGGTAATAGTTTATGTTCAGCTGGAACAGCTCCTCTTGAAACTGAGCTACTTTTATAGGACAAGTGCTTAATAATTCATACACACTGTGAGGCTTCCCTTTCAAAGAAAGCTATAAAAATTTAAGGTATAATTCAATGCATGAAAGTGTATGACTCTCTTCTGAAATTGCAATTTTATTTCTACCTAACAGGTCCATAATTTTTAAAGTCTGCTAAGCTACACTGAATTCAATGGAATCTATGCAAAATAAATGCAATCTTAATGTCAATTTGCTCAATCAGTTTGAATGTGAAACAGACAAATGAGCCTTCCATCACCCCTGTAGAACTTTTTTTGTATAGAAAGATACTTAATCTGCAGAATTAATTTGGATGGTTGGATTATATATATTTGCTGAAGCGATCTTTTGAGTGGCATATTTTCATTTATCTGTCTAGCTTTTCAATAAGGATACCAACATGAATAAATTAACAATTTTTTGATGAGTTCCTCCATCTCTTATGCAATGAAACTTATTTGAAAATTTAATAGCATAAATTCTTCTTACAAATGCTGTAGTGGAAGCAATGCACAACTACCTTCTGTTTTTACTCAAAAGGAAAAATAAATTTATAGTCATGTGATTTTTTTTTCAATAG
The DNA here is from genome assembly GCA_004026665.1 of Murina feae. Classification (NCBI taxonomy): domain Eukaryota; kingdom Metazoa; phylum Chordata; class Mammalia; order Chiroptera; family Vespertilionidae; genus Murina; species Murina feae. The sequence goes on along the minus strand of PVJC01029920.1, from coordinate 4,144 downwards.
ATGCAGAAAAGCATTCGACACAAACCAACATTCATTCATGATAAGAATTTCAACAAAATAAAAATAGAAGGAAACTTCTTTCGCCAGATACAGAGGATATATGAATGCCCTACAGCTAAAATCATACTTAATGGTGCAAGACTAAATGCTTTCCTCTAAAGATGGGAAACAAGGCAAGATTTCTTCTCTTACCACTCCTATGCAACATTGTACTTGAAAGCTTAGTGTCATAAGTCAAGAAAAAGAAAGAAAAGGCATCCAGGCTGAGAAGGCAGAAATAAACCTGTCCTTATTAGCAGACTGCATGAATTAGTATGTAAAAATACTAAGATATCCACAAAAGCTACTGCTAGAACTAAAAGCAACTTCAGGAAGGTCACAGGATAATATATAATTTTAAATTGTACTTCTATTTACTATCAAAGAACCATCTTAAAGATTTAAAAAGTCCCATTCTCAATACCATAAAATACTTAGATTTAAATTTAACAACAGAGCAAGACTTCTACACTGAAAACTTTTAAAAAATATTACTGAAAGAAGTAAAAGAGGATCTGATTAAATAGAGAGACATAGCATGGTTATGGATGGGAAGACTCAAAATTTTCATAATGGAAATTCTTTCCAAACTGATCTATAAATTCAATGCAATTTCTATCAAAATTCTAGGTTTCTGTGTGTTTTATGAGAAATCTATATGCTGATCCTAAAATTTATATGAAAATGCAAGTATAGCACAATGTGTTTGAGAAAGAAAAAAATTGGAGAACTTATATTTCATGATTTCAAAACTTAGTACAAAGCTACAGTAATCAAGACAGTGTGTTACTGGTATAAGTACAGATATATAGATCAAAGGATGATATAAGAACAACTAGGTAGCCACATACAAAAGAATGAATTTAGACCCTTATATCATATGCAAGAAATTAATTTAAAATGGATTATAGACACAAATGTGAAAGCCAAAACTACAAAACTCTTAAAAGAAAATAAAGAAGTAAGTCTTTATGACCTTAGGATCAGACTTCCTCAAAATAAAAACTCAGAAGGCACCATAAGAAAATGAAAGATACCTGATAGCTCAATATCATCAGCCATCAGAGAAACAACTCAAATGTCTGTCAACTGCTGAATAGATAAGCCAAATGTGGTATATCCATACAATAGAATACTATCCTATATAATAATCCTATATAATAAAAGGATAATATGCAAATTTCCCCCTCAACCAGGAGTTTGACCTGGAGTTTGACCAGGGGTTGGGGCCAGCCAGCCAACTACCCAAAGCTCCTCCCCCTGGCTTGCCCCGCCCCCAATTGCCTTCCCCACCTTCAGCCCCTCCCCCTAACCTGTCTGGCCCAATCAGCCCCATAGGGGCAGGCTGCTAGCTGGACCCCACACATGCACAAGTTCATGCATTGGGCCTCTAGTGGGGAAATAAAAAGGAATGAAGTATCAATGTGTGTTCCAACTTCACTGAGCTTCAAAAGTGTTATGCTAAGTGAAAAAAGCCAGGTGAGAAAGACCACATATTATGATTCAATTTATGTGAAGTTTCCAGAAAAGATGAATCCCTAGAGACAGAAAGTAGATTAGTGGTTGCTAGGGAATGGCATGGGGATGGCTGTGAAATGAGGAATGACTGCTAATTGGTTTGGGGTTTCTTTTGAGCATAATGAAATGTTCCAGAATTAGGTAGTAGGGATGGCTGTACAACTCTATAAATTTACTAAAATCGACTGAGTCATACATGAAAAATAAGTGAATTTTATGTTTTTAAAATTAGACGTCAATAAAGTTGTTAAAGATAAAAATAACATTTGAACAATTTCTTCATTACCAGGGCCATTTATGTGGCAATGGAACTCAGTTTTTCCATGTTAGGTCAAAGTTTAAAATTCTTTACTTGTGGAATATTAGTCCTTTGTTGGTTATGCGAGAGAACTGTGCAGTAGATTTTTCTTTCTTTTCTTTGTTGGTTATATTTTTCCACTAAAAGCTTGGGAGGAATCTTTGCCAGGGTCAGTTGGATTGCATCTGTTGTATGATGGTTAAACCTCACGCTCTGGGTTGTGGTGACCCTGACTCTATCACTTAGCTGTGTTAATGTGTGCCATCGTCACTTAAACTCTCAAATTCCCCCTCATCTTTAAAATGGAGGTAACAATAGAAATGACTTCATGTTTATTGAGAGGGATTAAATAGGCTTTTTAATGTGCTTGATACAGCGTAAATTCTCAATGAAAACAAATGCAATGTACTCTATGGGCTAAATACTAGACACCCTGATATAAACTAATAAGCCACTTACTAAATTACAAGACTTGCTCAAGTTTTCTAAATCTGAGCTGGAACTAAGATCTTCTGGCTCTTTGCTCTGTTTTATTTCAGAGTTCAGCATTTAGTGTGGCTGCCTTATAGGGTCCTTTCTACCTCTTCCACAATGTGGTCTTGACTTTGAGCTTCTTGGACTGGTTGTATATATGAAAGTCTCAGTACCAGCTGTTGCAAATTGGGTGGCCCTTGGACTCATTGTCCTGCACAAAGGAATGCTTTCCAAACCCTGGGAGCCTCTGCATGAAGGTACAGTGGCCTGAGGATGGTCAGAGACCAGAGATGTATATGCAACAGGAAGCGCTTTTGCTCCCTTTTCATAGCATCCATCAAATTTTACTTCCTAGCAAGCTATGATGGGATTCTTCAGAGCTTCAAAATCAAACAGGAGCTGTGGCTAAGGAGCAATTTATAGCCTGGATATAAAATGAAGTGGATATCAAATGGGGCCAAGTGTCCTCTAAAAATAACAATATCACAGGACAGGGAGTACTGGTCTTAGAAGTGATACCTCTGAGAGATATTCATAATGGAATCCAGCTCATAGTTAAATTAGCAATTCACAGAGTAAACGATCCTAATCCAGCCACACTGACTCTCAGTGCTTTATAAATTAACTACAGGTCCGGTGTATGAGATTCGTGCACTGGGCAGAGGGAGGTGTTCCTTCAGCCCAACCTGCATCCTCTCACAGTCCAGGACTTCTCAGGGGATGTCCACCCACTGGCTTAGGCCCAAACCCCTCGCAGTCTGGGGCTCTCACAGTCCAGGACCCTCTCGCCCTACTGCCTGCCTGCAGTGGAGGCAAGAGAGGCTCCTGCCACTATCACTGCACTTGCCAACTGTGAGCCTGGCTTCTGGCTGAGCGGTGCTCCCCCTGTGGGAGCACACTGACCACCAGAGGGAAGATCCTGCATTAAGCATCTGTCCTCTGGTGGTCAGTGCACATCATAGCAACTGGTCATTCCACCATTTGGTTAATTTGCATATTAGGCTTTTTATTATATAGGATGTGAACTTCATGTAGACTCCAAGTTCAAAGCACACAATAACACTGCGAAGGGAATTTCTGTGTCATAGGTGCCTAATATCCGAACAAAAAGAGATTAACATGAATAATTAGATGAAATTAGGAAGATAACCAACAGTATCTGCTTCAGTGTCCTACTAATTGCCCTAAAGGTTCCAAACTATGAGATATTACAAGAGACTTTGGTCTGGAGAGTATTAATCTGAAATTTAAAGAATGAGCATGAGTTACCTGCACAGAGAGGAGAGGTGTAGAAGGATGTGCATGAAAACTCTGCGCTGAAGTGAGCTTGGGGAGTGTATATGAGAGTCTTAAAAAGGCACAAGTGTGGTGGAAAGCATAAGAAACAAAGCTGTAGAGGTTAAGGACCCTACCATTTAGGGCCTTGCAGATCATGTCAAAACTTTTCTTCTTCATTCTAAGAGCATGAAGGATCACTAAAGAATTTTAAGCAAGGAAGTGATATAATTGGAATTGAGTTCAAAGCATGTCACATTAGCTGCAGGGCAGTGGCAAATTGAGGAGATGTAAGAATGGGTGTAGGGAGATCAGTTTGTAATTTATTACATAGTTGAGTTAAGAATCTAAACTAATAAAAGCGAAATATTAAAATTAACCGTTTCTCCGAGACAGGGTAAGCCACGCCCACCAGCCAATCAGAGCGGCTGTATGCAAATTAGCCCAGCCAACATGGCGGCCGCCACTCCCGGACCTGAGTAAACAGCCCTTTCCATTGCGGCAGGAGAGAAAGTGAAGCTGAGCCCTTCAGCTCAGCTC